>PVIH01003975.1:0-17750 GCA_004025045.1 Sigmodon hispidus | reverse complement strand
TCCTACTATCTGCTGCTGCCTTCTGCCTTGTTCTCCTGAGGCCTCTGCACTTGTAGACATCAGCTGCCAGATAACCTGGTAATTTGTTTTCCATGCCATACCAAATCTGCACAAAATCCTAATAGTCCTGCCTGCCAAGTGTTCTGGAACCAGAGCCCAACAGAGAGACCTCATTTAGAAATGACTGGAAACAGGGATCATCACCATTGGTTAATCCCTTAGATTAACCCTTCTCAGAGACATCCTGACTTCTCATCTTCCTTCTTTTGCACTTTTGTCAGATCAGAAGATAATAAAGTGGTCTATACTCCCAGTATCTAACAGAAATAAGGGAGACCTCTGAGAAGAGCCCTAATATCCTAGAAATATTTAAAAGAACTAAGTCTATACTGTAGCTATATGTATGTATATATAAAATCCATGCTTTAAAATACCAATATGCTCTCCTATTCAGTGCCATAGTTTACACATTTTGAATAATGTATAACTGCGTTTAAATCTGCTATTTACTTTGCTTTCCCTAAGCATGTTTTGGAATAACTGAATGTGCTTTAGTATGGCATGTTAGCTGCATTGTTGGTATATGTCTATTATATTTTATTTTTATTTATAGTCTTTAAAAATTCCATTAGCTTTACTATGCATTATTTAATTTATAAATCTACCTTTAAATGATATTTCACTGCTTACAGATAAGGCTCTTTTAAAAACACAGAATATTTTCTTTTGTTTTTATGCTACTGCTATATGTAACAAATCTATACATGCTATAGGATACTTCACTATTTTACTTTGTTTAATTTTTTTTAACATGTTTTATTGATTCTTTGGGTATATAAAGTCATACACTCCAGTACCACTAAACTTTCAGTCTTTTCACGTTCGTCCTCTACCCATGTAGCCTCTCCCCAAAATGAAACAAAAATCCTCATTTTACACAGCTGCTCAGCCAGGCCAGATAGAAAAGCCCCAAGGTATTGGAAACAGGGCAAAAAAATGTGCCCCTCAAACTCATCACAGCCCCAGCTGCAGGTAAGCAAGTAGGACCATTGCATCAAGCCTGACTATCACCATCTAACATCACACCCTCTATCCCATAAGCCTCAATTCATTTCCCATACCCTACTCATCCCTTCAACCTCAGATGCTTTCTGAGACACAGCCTCTGCGGAACTCCAACACATAAGCTGCTCTCTGAGATACAGCCTCTGGAGATCTTCTTCACAAAAACTCCAGCTGCAGATCTCAACTGATCCCTGAGACACAGATTCTACTGGTTTCTCCAAGAGCTCCCTCCAATTGCACCAAGAGCACCTAGTAAACCAAAACCTGCTCCCTGAAACACGGATGATACTTGCACCAATCAGGGGAAGAGATGGGTGCAAACAATTATTCAACAACATAAAAAGCCACCATTAGAACCACACCACTATAACTTAGTAGTGCTAAAATCACAAGACATGAACAACCCAATATAAGAAAGAAGAGGAAAAGGACCTTAAAAATATTTTTACAGAGATAGAAGCCTTTGAAGAGGAAATAAAAACCTTCCTTAAGGCAATAGAGAAAAAGATAAGCAAAAAAAAATTGGAAGAAAACAGTATATCCATTAAGGAAAGACTTGAAAACCAAGAAAAAGCAATCAAACAGGGAAGGAAACAGTGCATGACTTAAAAGCTGAAATCGAAGCAATAAAGAAGACCCAAGCCAAGGGAATGTTGGAAATGAGAAATCTGAGGAAAGATAAAGGAACAACAGATGCAAACATAACAAACAGAATGCAAGAGATGGAAGAGAAAATCTCTGGTGTGGAAGATACAATAGGGGAAATAGATTTTTCAACCAAATAAAACCCTAAAATTAAAAAATCATAAAACAAAATGTCCAGGAACTCTGGGACATCATGATACGACCAAACCAAGGAGTAATCAGAATAGAAAAAAAAAGTACTAGCTCAGAGGCACAGAAAATATCTTCAAAAAAATCATAGAAAAAAACTTGTTCAACCTACAGAAAGGAAATTTCTATGAAGATACAAGAAACTTACAGAACACCAAGTAGACCAGACCCCTCTAAGTCTGCTTCCTACATAATAACCAAAATACTAAACATATAGAATAAAGACAGAATTTTTAAAGCTGCAAAGAGAAAGGGCAACTAACTTATAAAGGCAGACATATCAGAATAACACCCAACTTCTCAATGGAGACTATAAAAGCTAAAAGGTCATGGACAGATGCTATAAGGTCACTAAGAGACCATGGATACCAGCCCAGAAAACTATACCCAGAAAAACTCTGAATTACCATAGATGGGATAAACAAGATACTTAATGACAAAACCAGATTTAAATAATACCTAGCTACAAATCCAGCACCAGAGAAAGCACCAGAAGAAAAACTCAAACCTAAAGAGCAGGATACATCCACAAAGTCACAAGAAATAGATAATCCCACAGAAGCAAATCCCAAAGAAAGGAAACACACATACACTACCACTGAAAATAACAGGAATTAACATTCACTTGTTATTATTATTTTTTAATATCAATGGACTCAATTCATCTATTAAAAGACACAGGCTAACACAACGGATACAAAAACAAGATCAGTCCTTCTAGTGCATACAAAAGACACACTTGAACTTTATAGACAGACACTGGCTCAGAGTAAATGATGGAGAAAAGACTTTTCAATCAAATGCACTAAAAACAAAAGCTGGTGTAGCTATTTGAGTTCAGGGATTGTGATGTCTATTGAGGTTGTTTTGCTGAGCAAAATTGTTTTGGCAGTCCTGGCTTTCCTATTATTTCAAATAAAATTGAGTATTGTTCTATCAAGGTCTGTAAAAAGATGTGTTGGGATTTTCTTGGGAATTGCATTGAATCTGTAGATTGCTTTTGGTAAGATTGCCATTTTCACTATGTTGATCCTACCTATTCAGGAACATGGGAGATCTTTTCATTTTCTGATATCCTCTTCAGTTTTTTTCTTTAGGGATTTAAAATTTTTGTCAAACAGATCTGATACTTCTTTGGTCATAGTTACATCAAGGTATTTAATGTTATTTGCAGCTATTTTAAAAGGTGATGTTTCCTTATTTCTTTTTCAACCCTTTTATCTTTAGTGCATAAAAGGGCTACTGATTTCTTTGAGTTAATCTTGTATCCTGCTATATTGCTGAAGGTGTTTATCAGCTGTAGAAGTTCCGTGGTAGAATTTTGTGGGTCACTTATGTATACAATCATATCATCTGCAAATAGAGATATTGACTTCTTCTTTTCCAATTTGTATCCACTTAATTTCCTTTCATTCTCTTACTACTTTAGCTAAAACTTCGAGAGAACTATATTGAATAGATAACCCTAACCCTTGGGATTTGCTTTCTATGCTTCTCACCTTGCCATTTCTGCCTTGACAGGCATACAGGGGCTATACTGAGTTAATCTTTCTTTTTAGCTTTTTTGAACATTTTAAGGTAATGACATTTGTTTTATATTTTTTAAAGTGAAATTTTAGCTTCTTTACAGATAACAAACTTTTCATGATCAGAGTGAATGGAAAGATATCTTTTCATAAATCTGTGAAAGTTTTATAAGAACATGATAATGAATATTTTTGGCTAGAATAATGCTAGTGTGTTTTACAGAACATGACTGGGTTATTTTGCATTGAATTCTAAAGAAGGAAATTTTAATTACTTATAATTTTGATGTAATCAAGAATTAAATTTAATAAAGAAATTAAAACAAGAAAAAAATTGATGAATGAATTCTAAGGAAGCCAACCTTTTTTGTTGGCTAGGGATAGAAGGCTAGGGTTTAAAGGGGTTTAGGAGAATCATGAGCTAATTTATTTTAACAATTTTTCTTTAGTGAAGCTATAAGAATTCCAAACTAGACAAGGAAGTTAGAGATTCTGAGGCCAAAATTTTGTGAGTAAAAGAAGTTAATAGTTTAGAAGGGTTTGGTATAATAACATTCACTGTGAAATTTCAAGCAAAGCATAAAATGTTCTGTGTTTTCCAATATGTTCTCAGATCTCTGTTTCCAAGAAGCATCTTGTGGAACCAATGATCTATGGAATATATTTTAGCAACTTTGCTCTGGGAAAAACGGAAGCTGGTGACTAATTGGGAGTGGGGTGTGGGTAGTCACATGGACTAAAATAGTTTGTAAAGGTTATTTTGGCAGGGGCATGATTTGATGAGAAGAAGCCTGGAGGCCTAGGAAACAGATGGGAGCCTGTTGATATCAGCTCTTAAACAGTTGGGGATGAGGGTCCAGATGAAGGATGACAGTAGGAATCAAAATGAATATGTAGATGCAAGATAGTGTGAAGCACAAAAAAAATTCATCACAAATCATCCTTTATTTTAAAGATATATATAGAAGAATGATAAGTGAAATATTCAGTATAGGTGAATTATATATATATATATATATATATATATATATATATATATATATATATATATATATATGATCACACAGCTAAACATAGAATAAGAAAAAAGTTATATTCAATTCACTTTAAAGACTAAATTAATGCCTCCATGCTGCTTGCTCTCTCATAAACCTCTGGTTGTTTGAAAGCAAAAGGGAATAGCAATATAGGATATATGGCCTTGATGGAGGAAGTGTGATACTATGAGTGTCTACTTTTAGTTGTCCTTTGTTCAAGCTTCCTTAAGTGTGTCAGTTAACTTCCCTTTCCCTGTAAGGCAAGATGTAGCACTCTCAGCTTCAGCAACATGTCTATGTCCATGCTACCATGCTCCACTTCATGATTATAATGGACTTAACATCTGAAATGGTAAGCAAGCCATCCCAATTAAATGTTATTTTGTTTTTAAGTGTTGCTGTGTCATGGTGTCTCTTCACAGCAATAAAAACCAAAACCAAGGCAATGCTCTAGTTTGATTTCTATTGCTGTGATAAAACTTTCTCACTTAGGACAATTTCTGGAGAACAAGCGTCATTTATCCTTAAATTTCCATATCACAGTTCATCATTAAGGAAAGTCAAAAAAAGCACTCAAGCCAGGATATGATAAGTAGAAGCTGACTCAGTTGCCATGAAAGAATTCAGCTTACTAACTCACTCTCTTTTCTCTTTTCACTGCATCTTCGTTTATGATGCAGGACAACCTGACTAGGCATAGCACTGACCACAGTAGGTTGAGGTTCTTCCAAATCAATAATTGGTCAAGAAAAATGCCTCAGAGACATGCTTACAGGTCAATCTGTTGGAGGCAAATCCTCAATAGATATTCTCTCTTCTCAGATGCCTCTAACTTGTGTCAAATTGACACATACTGAAAAGTATACAAGCAAAAACAGAGAAGATTATGTCACATAATATAATAATTGATATGTGCTGGGATATAGGTATGGAAAAGAGTATCATTTTGGAGAGATGGTGCAAACCTGCTCTTGCTACTCTTATATTGGAACTTAGATTTCAGCACCCACAGAGAGACTCACAATTACCTGCAACACTATTTCCAGGGTATCTGACATTCTCTTCTGTTCTCTGTAGGCTCATACATACACATAGTATGCATAGAAATGCATACTGCACACACAAATTTAAACTATTTACAAAATATGCATACATAATCAGTATTCTGCAATTGGGAATTCTTGAGTTAATTCAAAATTATAAAATCATTCTAAAGGAATTTTTATATAAAATTTATGACACATAAGATAATACCATATGACATATAATTAGATTCATGATATGAGCTGTTATAATGTATTTTCATGATTAAAAGCATAATTTAAAACTCCCTCCCACATTACTTTACTCCTGAATATTATGGCTGCTAAAATAAAACAAAGTTTTGAAAACAAAGTAATAGGACAAATGAAAATCCAGCCCTACCTAGCTATATGAGAGTCGTATTTCTTGCCATTGTACACTATAACAACAGTGATTTAATGCCCCACACATATAAAGCCAATGAAACACTCCTTCATCAATGGTGGGACTGCAAACTTGACCAGCCACTAAGGAAATCAATATGGCAGTTCCTCATAAAATTGAAAATCAATCTTCCTCATTATCTGCCTATACTACTCTTGGATATATACCCAAAGTATATTTCATCCTACAACAAGGACACTTACTCAACTATATTTATTGTGGCTTTAGTCAAAATAGCCAGAAACTGGGAATGAAGAATACTAGGAGAATTACATGGCTCACTGAGTCAACAAGGTAGGGTACATATGGAATCACAGACACTAAAATGCCAAGCATAGTATCTGCACTGGTCTGCACCAGGTCCACTGCATATATGTTGTGGCAGTTAGCTTGATGTTTATGTGAAACTCCAAACTATGAGAGCAAATGTGTCTTTGATTTATTCCTTTCCTCCTGTTGAGTTACCTTGTTCAGCTTTGGTGTGAGAGCTTCTTGTCTAAATGTTTTGTTGTATTTGGTTGTTGTCTCTTAAAGGTTTGCTCTTTTTTTCTGAAGGGAGATAGAGGGGGAATGAATTCAGAGTTGGGGGAAGGGAAGCTGGAAGGAGTGGAACAAGGGACAACTGTCATTAAGATGTATTGTATGAGAAAGAAACTATTTTCAATCAAAAGAAAAACAAAAAGAAACAAAAAACTGCTGCTTTCTCTTGCAAACACATACACTTAAGACTATATACAAACCCTATTAAGAAGGTTTGTGTTTTAATCTCACTATAAGTTTGCTCAGTATGAGACAAATCAGACAAAGCAATTCTGTGCAATCTATTTAAAAAAAAAACTATTAAAAACAATGACACATTGATGACAAAAAAAATGGACATAGAATAAGTAGATGCTTTATGTGAGGAAATGTGAATTGAATGCTCCTGCCTGAGAAAATGATTAAAAACAAGATTTTCAGAGGGAATTGATAACTCAAAACAGTATTTGCAAAAGGAACTATGGTAAGAGAGAAAGATATGTGAGATCACACTTCCTTTCTGAGCCATCCATGGGACCAGGCTGAAGGGAGCCACAGTCCCATGTGGAGTAATAAATTCTAGTCCTGTTTAGGGATCTCATTACCAGGGAACATTCAATACAGACATGCAGAGAAGAGCATCAGTAGGAACAGGAAACAACAAGACTGCTTGTTAGACTGCTTTTTATTTATTTATTCATTTATTTAAATTTATTTATTAATTTATTCTGGTGAACCAATGAGTTTTCTTGGGCTTATGTGTAGGAAAATAGGTGAAAGTTTGCATACTGGAGAGGAAATGACTCAAAGACAAGTGTAAAGCCCACCCCAGCACAGGTAACAGCTCACCAAGGCTGGAAACCAGGAGCATACTTCATAATCTACAGGAAGCTTAGACTAAAGAGATTTTGTTTCCACTAAGTTGGTATGGGCCTTTTCCAGGCATCTCAACTAATCTCTGCTTTTTCTAGGCTAACTGGTTGATCTCTGCTTCTTTCAGACATGCTTGTCTGGATATCTTCTTTTGCATATGGTTTATCTAAATGTGATTTCCAGAAGTCTTTCCCACTGTTAGGCTCTTGGAGTAGCAAGAATCTAGCAAATTTTATCAGCTTCAGGAATTTCTTAAATCTGTTTTGTTTACTTCCGGTCTTAATGGAGATTACTTGTAGGATAAAGTGTTTCACCCACCCCACTAAAACACTGAAACTTCTTTTTTTTTAATTTCACTTCCAGTAAACACTCTGTCTTTTTTTAACCTTTTTTTTTTTTTTTTTTTTGCATTGGCTTTTAACAAGTTTCTTTTCAAGATGTAAGACTTTTAATCTAAGAAGAAAGTGCTACACATATCCTGACAAAATTGCAAGTAAGTATTTTGGAAATTCTTGAATAGACTGGCTTGGGAAGAGACAGCAAGCTCCATGAAGTTTAAAATTTGAATGAGAAGACATAAAGTTAAAGGCATATTGTAGTAAGAAGTTTTTGTCCCAGACTAGGCCTAGGATTCAACCTGCTCTAGCCCCATTGCTACTTACCCCCTAATAAAGACTCAGACAGTTATATTAATTATATCTCAGGCTTATTGCTAGCTAGCTTTCACACCTTAATTCTATCTATTTCTATTATTCTGTCTTGCCAAGTGTCCTGCAGCTTACCTGTACTATCTTACATATTGCTTCTTGGGTAGCTGGATCACATCTCTTGTGACTCTGCCCTCTAACATACACAGGGTATATAGGCTCTAAGACTAAAGCCTACTAGGAATACGTGAGCAACCCTTCGCCTCTGTTGAAGGCCTTAGAGTGTGGGAAAGGCAGCCTGCTAGTGGATCATGTGGTAGTCTTTGGCCTCTGTTGAA
The DNA here is from genome assembly GCA_004025045.1 of Sigmodon hispidus. Taxonomy (NCBI): domain Eukaryota; kingdom Metazoa; phylum Chordata; class Mammalia; order Rodentia; family Cricetidae; genus Sigmodon; species Sigmodon hispidus. The sequence goes on along the minus strand of PVIH01003975.1, from coordinate 9,444 downwards.
GGTACTGGCAAGGCCTGTGTATGTTAGGGTTGAGGTTGATATTGAAAGTCTCTGTACATATGTATCCATGAGAATCACAGAAGAAGCAGATATATAAAGAGAATATATTAAATGAAGACATCTGAAGAAGCTATGATAAAAATTGTTTAGAAGAAGAGAAGTTGAAATGTTGATCTTCCTGATGTTTGACATTCAGCTTTTCTGTGTTTCTATGAAACCCAAACTAATGTTTGCCCATCATTTAAGATGTGACTGTTACAACTTCTTTATTGGAAAACATTCGTGTGATAAAAGAGATAAATAATAGATTGCAGAAATAAACACAGTATTGTATAGTGTCACAAAAGAGGGCATGGCTAGTATTACAGCTCTGAAGGGAAATCCCCAATATAAGCTTTCAGCTTTGAGGAGAAAGGTATCCTGGAAGTCAGGAGCCAAGGAACACTACAAAGCCACATCACACAACAAACCTCACACAAGAGGTTTATTGGGAAAGACACAAGAGGGTCTACTTGGGTGAGAAACTGGAAAAAACAAAACAAAACAGAAGACAGATTCATATAGTGTTTCTTGGGGACAGAGTATCTAAGGGTAGAGATTGGTGGAATTTCAAGACATGAGCCTGGCCAAGCTCAGGGATCTATGGGTTTTCAAAACACAGAAGTAAGCTCAGATATTTTACGATACAAGTATAAAATCTAGTGTGTCCACAGACTCTCTGTGGGATAGGCTAATTGTTTCACCTTTCTTAGCTGTAGGTCCCTTACCTCAAGAGCAGTTAAAACCATTAACATATTGTATACATTTTATTACAGAGCTCCACTTCCATTCTGGTATATGATATCTAGCCTGAGCTGTTAGCTCATTTATTTAATGTAAGTTGGGGGTCTCCTTCATTTGAGTGATTAACATGTGGAATGGACTAGAATCCAGGTGCTATTTCCCATCTGCAGCTCCATATTTTGTAATACTGCTCACACAATAATACATGGAGACACTCTTTGTGTTAGAAATTCAGAAGCAACTGACAGCCACTTATTTTAAAAATGAGTACCATAGCATTCTAGGGTTACTCTACCTATTTGAGTTTGACCTTGCCAGTAAATGAATAGAGTGAATATTCAGTTTCCTCTAATCATGGTACTCTGTCACCTAACATTGTTTCATTATGTTAGCTGATGTATATCAACATACTTAATTTAGTACATATATTCTTTCTTAGCACATGCCTGTAACGACTAATATAATTTAATAGTAATAAAATATAAAATAGCCTCTACTATTCTCTTCATTTTAAATATATAAAAACTGAGGCTTATAGAATAAAAATATCTTGACCAATCACACAAAAATATATCATTCACAAGTGTGCCTTGTTCCTTTTTTTTGGGTGTGATCTTGGGGAAATTTCCAGATACAAACAAGGATCTAATGACAGAAATGCAGGCTCTGAAGATAGCTTGCACAAGTCCTGAGTTCAATCTCCAGAACACCGATTTTTTTAATAAATAAATAAAACAAAAAAACCTTAGACACCATGGCACTTGCTTGTAATCCTACTTCTGGAAAAGAAGTCATATTTGACTCACTGAGGCTCATTGACCAGCTGGTCTAGCTTATTTGAGAAGTTCCTAGCTAGAGAAATAACCTATCTTAAAACATAAGATAAACAGTCTGAGACATGACTGCCAACATTGTGTTCAGAGCCTCTTTTTAATCTTGCAATCAGCCATCTGAGAAGGAAAGAAAAGCCGTTTAAAGATCTGGGGGAAGGCAAAGGCCTGTTCTCCTGACCTGAACCCAATGCTCTTCTGTGTCAGACCTTGTCTTCAAGCATCACATTTTGAACAAACACTGACCAGGGGTAGAGAGGGGACGCATTGCTGATTCCTTCTGCCAGCACCAGAGCTTCCTGCATTTTGTTATGTGCAGACAGACTTATTTATCCATGTGATATAAGAATAAATGGTCCTGACAGAATAACATTGGGTTCAAGGATGGTGGGGACTTACAGAATTTCATATCAAGAACTGATCTTCATATGATAAAAAACATTTTAATTTTACTTTAATTTATTTTTGTATAATAAACACAGTTATATACATATAATACATATTAATCAATATATGCCGCAAACATACTTTACAGTCATAATTCATATGAATTTCAGGAATTTTGTTTTTATTTATATTTTCTTATGTCACTAAACTGTTTTAATTATAGTGTTATTGTCCATGTTACCCCATGAAATTATTCCCAAGCCTTTTATTAGGGTTAACAGTCTCATGTCATTATAAACCATCCCAGGCCTTTTTTGTGCTACTAATTATATATAGATATTAATATACACAATTATAATTATATATTTATAATTAATAAAATTGTTAATTTTACTTTTTCAAGTAGTTATTTTTGTATACTAAGCAATGGTGGACACATTTGTTGAAATATAACTCTAGAACTCAGATCTCTGTCCAGAGTGGAATCAGAGGTGAGCAGATTCCAGCTCCAGGGCTGCCATTCCAGAGAATTCCTGTCCAGGGCAAGGTTCACATCCAAGGTTCTTATCTCAGACTCTTGCTAGCAGACAGGCCCTAGGCTTTAGCTGGGAGAGGCCTTGTTCAGGGACTCCTAGCAGTAGTGACCTCCCACCTTCGGGCCCCACCTCAAGGGTGAACTGCATCATCAGAGACAGACTGACACCTTTGAACTCAGACTCATCATCCCCTGTTCCTCCAGTCATCTAATATATTTTGACAGTTCCTATGTGCTAGGGTTGCACATTGTCCCCAAGAGCACAGCCTGGTGGAAAACAAGTATTCAGTTTTATGTGATAGTGGTGACATTGCACATAATTCTTTTCATGGACCTTTCCTATTGTATTAAGTTTCTGGCTCAGACTTTTGGGCCTATCCCTGAGATTCAGACCCCCTTGTATCCCCAATGCTGATTAGCACCAAATAATTACACAAAAGCTTATATTAATTTTATGCTGATTAGTCTATGGCCTAGGCATATAACTTGTTAGCTCTTTACTTTTCAGCTAACCCTTGACTCTGATCTTGTTCAGCCATGTGGCTCAGTACCTTTTCTCAGAGCAGCATAGTTGTCCTCTACATCTGCTGGTCTCTCTGGTATCTCTTCTCTGCTCTGCCAGTGCTCAGAGGTTCTTAGTCTGGTAGGCCCATCCACACTTCCTGTCTGCCTTCAGCCAATCACCATTTTTATTAAACCAATATGTGAGAAAATTACTTACAATGTCACAATCTAACCCTACTATCTTTGCCCAGTTGATATTAATAAATGTAATAGAAAAACAAACAAACAAATAAACAAAAAAGAAATAAAGCTCTAGTATTGCCCCCTAGTCATAGGTGTGGTTATATCTCATTTTACCTCTTGTGACACATCCTTTAAACTTTATAATGGAAATGCTTACTTAATTTTGTTTTTGTTATGAAAATAAAATTGCATCTTTTCCCTTTTCTCTCAACTAAGACGGTTTTAAAAAAATTCAAATAACTCATCAAGGAGCAACTAAAATAAAGCAAGTTTTTATAATAACATAGGATTGTTAACCATAAAGAAAAGGCTTAGGGATAGTTTATTTTGGTAATATGGAGAATGTCACTATATTTAAAAGCAATTAAATGGCATAGAAAAAGTATAATAGAAACACAAGTCCTAAAATTCATTTGGATGGTGACTTTGAAGTATGTTTGGGGCACAAGACATAGGTATTAAGCTTGTGGTTTGGTTGGCTCAATTCTGAGAGTTTCTGAGCATCTCATGTGTTCTTCCCTCCTTATTCCCACTGCTCCTTATGTTTTGAATCCCTCTCATTTGGTCTACAATTCTGCATTGCTTCATGTCAATGGGTTTTATGAATCATCTGTGGATCGCTGCCCATTTAAATATACTAGCTTTGAAAATTTTTTCATGGTCCAGCATTGAACTAACTAGTAAACATTCATACGCACTAGAAACAGCCTTTTTCCTTACAAATCTACCTTTCCTTAACCCACAAGGATATTATATTTTCAAGTGCTGCATAATAAACTTCTGTATTTAGAAATTTTTGGATCCAGGAATGGCTATCACTAAATCATTTCAAGTGTTTTACTATATAGCACTGCTATTCAATTAAATATTTTCTGGCAAACAAGTTTGTGTGAGTTGGTAACATGGACAGTAAAATCAGCAAATTCTCATATTTAAGCAGAAATATTAAGTGAAATGTCATCTTCTTTCATTGTGGAACAGTTCCTTCTTTTCAAAGGAGAGATTTAATTTCTTAAAAGCCTCATCAATTGGGTTTTAAGAGGAACTAACCATAAGAAGTGTAACTGGGAGATGCTTTTGAAAAATGAGTGCCTTGGTCCCCCATGGTAAAGAAATAGATGTCACAAGACGATGACAATGTGAACACTTCACTGAGCACAGGCAGTAACAGCCTGTATTCACAGCTCTGAAGTCCTCTTAGGATAGATTTCTGTTCATCAACAGTAGAAACACTGTGTTCTTTACAGAATCTGACACCATTTCAGGAATATCTGAAGGGTGATAAGGGAGTATACATCTCACAACTACGAACAGAGAAAGACATTTCAGTTTTTAGGCTTTTGAAAATTTGTTTATACTCAATGAAGTTTTTTGTTGTTTGTTTGTTTCTTCTACTCCATACCCCCCACCTCCACTAGTTTCTTTACTTCTTTAGTATGACATGGTCTATGGCATTGCCTTTTGGATTAACTGAACTGTGATGAGCCTCAGTAGTTCATCACAGAGGTGTGGGATTTGACTGATGCCTTTCTTGCATTAGGGAACAAATGGCTAAGGATACAATGTCAGGAAGAGTGTCCTCTTATAGCAGGTGCTGAGAATAACTGGGATTTTACTTGGTGTTTGTATGTTTACATTTTCCATAGGAAGTATAAACTTTATTCTGCAAAGTCAACCACTTGTTTCTGATTTCAGAGATAATCATTTCTAATCTGTACAGATACTAGAAATGTCTGAATCCTATTCCATTAAAAAGTATGTATTCTGAGCATGAACCAAGCTTTCTTGAAAAGTGAAAACCTACCACTGCAGTTCTTACTCTGGACAGCATTAGTAAAGAATCTGGAGCTCAAGGATATGTAGTTCCTGACCTGTTTATACTGATTTTCTAAGGCTGTAAAAATGAGGAAAAGAAGAGGATTCTATGAGCTCATTTGTATTATATGGTTACCAAAGTCACTTATCTTTCTAAGTGAATCTGTTGCAATGGAAATGTGAGGCTAAGAGGAGTAAAGAGAAAATGGAGAATAGTTCTCAGCAGATTGTCACCTACATGTAGACATGGAAATTACATGTGAAGTTTGTTCCAAGTCTGTATTTTATAAAGTCAAGTTTAACATGTGCACTTGATACATAAAAGTGCATACATAGCATATATGGTCTATTTGCATTTACATGAGCAGTATATATACACATATATATGCATATATTATTAATAGTCTATACTGTGATAAAATACCTCACATAAACAACTTAAAGAGATGTTTTTATTTTGGCATGCTATAGGACTATTTAATAAATTACTGCTTGATACAATAAACTTGAATAGAATATTTTTGGGAGCCTGTGAAAAGGAGGCTCATTGCTTCAGAGTAGATAGAAAACATCCAGGAAGGAATCAGAGACCAAGTCTCATTTGCAAAGCTCTCCAGTGATCCATTTCCTCCAGTAGGTCTACTTCACTGTCTAGAAACTCAAAATAATGTTAGGAGCCAGGAACCAAGTGTTCAACCCTGGAGCATATGGGAACCTTTCATATTCCAACTGTAATACTCTATGCTGACTCCTCACCAAATCATATTGCAAAATGCATTTAGTCCATCTCCAGGAGTCCCATAAGTCATCACAATTCCAACATTATTTCAAGAGTCTTATGGTCAAAGTCTCCCCTGAGTCTCCAGGCAATCTCTGATCTCTGAGCTCCTATGAAATGAAACACAGGTTACATAATCCCAAGGTATGAAGGAGCAGAGCAAAGTGTCTCATTACAAAAAGGGGATGAGAGAAGAGCCGAGTAGCATTGGAAGAAAGCAAGATCTTTGCACACAGGAGCATGACCACAATGGCTCATGTGTGGATAACGTAAGACAACTTAGTGAGTCCCATTCTCTTCCTCCATTTTAATGTATGTCCCAGTAACCAAATTCATGTCACTAGGCAATTAACTTTATCTAATGTATTGTCTTACAGGTCACTACTGGTGAAATTTTTTTATCCGAAATCCTCCAGAATTGTCCATTCTGTTTGTAGTATTCTATGGATTCTCTAATCTGTGTCTCCAAACTTTTTCAAATTCCTGCAAATTGGTAATAGGTAACTAAGAACCACATGGTTAGGTTTGGTCATACCCATTGCAGGCATCAGTTTCCTGTACTGGTTACTTTTCTATCACTGTGGTGGAGTATTTGTTAGACAGAAGGAGGAAAGACTGACTTCTGCTCACTTTTAAAAATTCTCAGTCCATTGTTTCTTGACCCATGTGGTTAGGCTGGCCACTGTGGTGGTGGTATCCATGGGAGGGATGAGACAGAAGAAATCCCTTACTTCATGGTTCAAAGGGAAGAGAGAGAGAAAAAAAAAGAGACAGGCAGACAGAGACAGAGACATGCACACACAGAGACAAAAACAAAAATAGAGATAGATACAGAGAGACAGATACACAGAGACAAGATGGAGATACAGAGAAAGACCGAGAGAGAGAGAGAGAGAGAGAGAGAGAGAGAGAGAGAGAGAGAGAGAGAGAGAGAAAGGGGGGAGGGAGGGAGACACAGAGGGAAAGAGAGATTATCCTGGTGTGGGATATCTAAATGAATTGTTCTCTCTATTCTGTCAAAGGCTTTTTAAAGATATTTTTTAGGTTTAATAATTTAATGTTTAATATATTAACAGTTTTAAATCATTAATAAAATTCCTACTACATACCCTCCACTGTTCTCCTTCCCTCCCCTTCTCCTCCTCACCCTCATCTTCTGCACCTCCCCCCTGACCTCTCCTTCCATCCACTCCTCAAAGGGGGTAAGGCCTCTCCTGAGTAGTCAACACAGGCAAACACATCAAGTGGAGGCAGAACCCATCTCCTTCTCTTTGTATCAAGTCTGAGCATCCCACCATAGGGAATGGGATACTTTAAAAGCCATTTCATGTAACCAGTACATTTCCTTGTCCTATAGCCAGGGGGCCCACCAATAGCTAGATTAGGGGAACTGTGAGCCTCATTCTGAGGACTTGGGCCCATGCATGCTCTCTAGCTGTGAGTTTAGAGTCAGTGAGCTCCAATTGGCTCTGGTCAGCTGTCTCTGTTGATTTCTCCATTGTGCTCTTGAACTTCCTCTTGCTCCTCTAATTGTTTCTCCATCTCTTTAACTGAATTTCAGGTGTTGTCCAAGTGTTTCACTATGGGTGTCTACATCTGCTTCCAACAGTCATTGATGTAGATTTTATAATGACAATTAGGGTTAGTCACCAATCTGACTACAGGAGAAAGCTAGTTTGGGCATCCTTTCCAGCACTGCCAGGAGACTTAGCTGGGACCTCCATGTGGGTTCCTGTGGACTTCTCAAGCACCAGGTTTCTTCCCAAGCCCATTATGGATCACTCTGTCAGGATATCTTTCTATTTCTCACCTCTAAGTCTCTTCCCTCAATTTAGCTTTCTGGAACCAGAATCCTCATTTCCCAACCCCTACCCTTTCCCTTCTACATCCTCCTCCCAGTTTACCCAGGAAGTCTTAACTATTTCCTTTTTCTGGGGCAATCCATGTGTATCATCCCTAGTGCAGTAGTTTGGTCATCTAGGAGCTCAGGGTCTTACCTGTCCTTCCTGTGTGCTGCAGTAGGGGTGTTTATCTCCACTGGACTCTGGTGCTATTCTATCAAAGTCATTGGCATAATAATTTCCATCTTTTAAACAATTCTTAAGGCTGCCTTTGGCAAAAAAAAAAAATGCCTTCCCTAGTCATTGTATAAAATGTTGTGGCTGACCTCTAGAGGCCATTGAGAGTGAGGACCCCATCATTGTAGTCATAGAAACCCAATGGAACTTTCTCCTGCATGTGCTACCCTGATTGCATGTTCAAGTGTCAATACACATTCCTATGAAAAAGTAATATTTTTGTTTTGCCAAAATGCTTTGGATTATGTAGCTTCATTTTCTTAAGACCCATTATAAATACTGGGACATGATGCAGTTGCTCCCAAGAACATACCTTTAGTGACATGTCCTTCAGTTAGATCCAGCCTAATAAAGTTTCCAGAACCTTACAAAACAATACCATCAGCAATGGATCAAATGTTCAACACAAAAGGCCCTAGTAGACATTTTGTATTCAAATCATAACACTAACAATCTGGGAAAGATTGCAAAAGTACTATTAATAGTTAAAAACATTTCCTGTCTTCCAAGTTCTTATTTAACACAGTTGTGATCACCCTTTATTTTGTAACTCAGTTTTAAAAATATTACATTAGGGAGAATCCCAGCGATCTCTGGAGCAGGGGCAGGTAAACTCTGTCCCTGACCACATCCACAGCTCCTGCTGAGGGAAACCCCGCCATGACCTCGAACTGAGCGAACCAACTACAGGGGTCTCTGAAGGGCAGATTCAGACCCCGCCCAGAGGTCAGGAGGGGGCAGGAGGCCTCAGCGCCTATATCCAAGCCTGGGACGGAGAGTTGAGCTCCCATTGCTTCTGGTCAGCTCCCGGGACCCAGTGCTGGCTGCAGAATCCCAGCGCTCTCTGGAGCAGGGGCAGGTAAACTCTGTCCCTGACCACATCCACAGCTCCTGCTGAGGGAAACCCTGCCACGACCTCGAGCTGAGTGAACCAACAACTGCAGGGGTCTCTGAAAGACAGAAGCAGACCCTGACCAGAAAGGTGACAGGAGGCATACAAACCCAAGTGCCACAACTGACTAGGACCCATCTAATCGTGAACCACTAAAGCCATGGGCAAACGTCAGTGCAAAAAACTACATAATACTACAAAGGACAACATGGTAACTCCAGAAGAGAGTGGTGATCCTACAAATACAAGGCCTAAACTGAGCAATGAAGAGGAAACAGAAGGAAGTAACACCAAAAATTCCTTTTTGATGTTCATCGAAGCTCTCAAAGAAGATATGAAAAAAAGCCTTAAAGAAATAGAAGAAAATACAAACAAAAAATTGGAAGAGATGAACAAATCGATGAAAGAAACATGCCAGGAACTAAAAGCTGAAATAAAAGCTGAAATAAAAGCTGAAATAGAAGCAATAAAAAAGGTGCAAAATGAGGCAAAAATGGAAATAGAAAACCTGAAGAAAAAAGCTGGAACTATAGATACAAGCATAACAAACAGAGTTCAAGAGATGGAAGATAGAATCTCTGAAGTGGAAGACTCAGTAG
>PVIH01003974.1:0-149149 GCA_004025045.1 Sigmodon hispidus | reverse complement strand
TTGTATTTGTAAGATCGCCACTCTCTTCTGGAGTTACCATATTGCCCTTTGTATTATTATGTAATTTCTTGCACTGACGTTTGCCCATGGCTTCAGTGGTTCATGATTAGATGGGTCCTGGTCAGTTGTGGCACTTTGGTTTGTGTGTCTCCTGTCACCTCTCTGGTCAGGGTTTGATTCTGTCTTTCAGAGACCCCTGAAGTTGGTTTGCTCAGTTCACTCAGTTCGGGGTCGCAGTAGGGATCCTTGTAGATTCCCTCAGCAGCAGCAGGAGCTGTGGGTGTGGCCAGGTGCAGAATTCAGCTGCCCCCTGCTCCAGAGTGTGCTGGGACGCCACAGAGAGCACCGGTCCTGGTGGCGGAACCGGAAGCAATGGGCGAACATATGTTTTGTAAAAATACCATAGGACTTTGCTTACTGGTGGTGTTGTTACCAACACAGGGCTCATACTGTTACACATAAAAGAAAAATGAACCTTTATACATGGCAATCATATATTCTCTTCATGCATGTACAGCGACTTGGAAATGGATATACCTCGTGAGGTGTCTCTGTGAGAATTATATCAATGTGCATTTAATCTTTTAAGGTTAGCAACTCAATTTTGTGATGTCACATCTATGCATCAGAGAAGAATTTGGAGGGAGTCAACTCAATAATCAAAAGAAGTACTAACTGAGTTTAGCTTATACAATCATGTCTTCATGAGTTAGAAATAGCTCTGCGGGGGAAAGAAAACAGCAACGGTAAGGGAAGCTCACTTCAGTGTGTTTAGCTTATCAAAATGTTCTGAAATGATTCAAAATGTGGTTCATGTGATAAATATTTTCTATACTGCAGCTATATGTTGACAAATGAACAACATGTACTGTTGGTGAAGAGGCTGTAAAGTGTCAAATACTAATTATCATGATTATGATTTGAACTTGTCAGAACTAACATCTTGACATCTTGAAGAGGATTTGCAGAAGGCTGGGAACAGAACATGTTACAAATTCTTTTCCATTTGGCTATTACTAAACTGGTGAGAATATACAGGCACAAGAAATACACACATCAAAGCCTGTGCTGTGATACAACTACATCCCTATAAATACCGGTCTACATAATACCACACTGTATTTTATTACACATGAAATACTACATACTGTTCTACCTCTACTCTTGTTTTAAGAACTTTTACACAGATTTTTAAAAGATTTCTTACATCTTTTAATGATGTTGCAATAAATCATCAGGTGTGAGTTTCCTTTATGCATTTTTCTTCTACCCACGTTCAATTGGCTTAACATTAGGAGACTGCCACTCATCAGGTAGGAAATGGAATTGTGATGCCTCTTTCTGGGTCTAAAGTAACTTGATTACATTCTCTACTCTGAAGAAAATTGCCTTTCTTTCAGTATTTTTTCCTTTCAGAAAAATTATTCCCTAATCTGAATAAGTTATGCCAATTATTAAAAGATAGTTGGACCCAGGAGTGAGGGGGTTAGATAGCAAAGGAGAATTTTTCAGGAATGTTTTTATAGGCAAGGACAGGAGTCAAGGACTATTCTGGAGAATTAAATGGTGAGTCCTAAGTTTTAGAAAAATTAGGCAAGTCAGGGTGAATAGGTAAAATTGATTGTCCATTTGTATAATCTGTGCTCTGATGTACCCTTTCTGGACATGGGTAAAGGGGATTCTATTTCTACACCTCTAGTACTGAGCAGGGTCTGATCTGGAACAAATTTTAAATAATTCTTTGTCTATATAAAGCATCATATCTTTTAGAAGTTTGGAGCCCTTAAAATCCATCTCCCTTTTCCCTAGGTTCCATTTCCTTTTCCCTGCATTCAGCTCACAGATGGCACTCTCCCAGGACTGTTTGCTTTTCCTGAGCACTTCTATGCAATCAGGTTTTTGTGCTGGGCCCAGACTGGTCCCTGTGTCTCTTCTTTTTGAAATCTCATCTATCTGTTTCAGCCTAATTCAAACTCCCAGGTGTGTGTCCAAATGTTGGTATGTGTGAGAAAGCTCTGCCCCTTCTCTAACCCTAGCTAGATTTAATTTTATCTTCATTGTGCTACCCTATAATTTGTTAAATCCCCTTGGCTTACATTATAGCTAGCTGTGCATGCCTGGATTGTCCCTACTGGCTGATTGTTCATTGAAAACAGGAATTATATTGATATGTTCATTCATTCACAACATGCATTGGGCATTTTTGTATGTGTTAGGCATTGTGTTGAGTTTTAGACATGCTGTAGTGATGATAATAAACAGAATACATTTTCAAAAAGCTCACATTCTAGTCAGGGAGGAAAAAAACCCCAAACAACACAAAGATGTATCTGATACTAAGGACATTGCTGGGATATAAGAGAAGTAAATGGGAAATATATATATGTGTATACACATATACATACGGTTTATAAGAAGCTACTCTGAAGACTGATCTCTTGTAGAGAGCAAAAGGGATTGTTTAGCTGCTTATAGAAGAGTGGTTTTTTTTTTTTTTTTCAGAGAGATTAGCAAGTCCTAGGACACGAAAACAAGTGGACACTGTAGGGTCTGCAGGGCACTCAGGGCAGCTATTGAGAAGTAGGCATAGGTAATGAAGACCTAGAACAAGCTCCTATCAAGTAAGACCTTATTTGCCCTGACACATAATTGGGATTTTAGTTCAGATGACTGTAGAAAGCCTTCCATGAGCTGTAGGGAGAGGGGTAACATGCTTAGACTTATGCTTTAAAGCCATTTCCCTGTTTGCTTGTGTAGATTTGTAGGGAAGCAAGTACAGAGATCAATATCAGCTAGAAAGGATGCAGCTGTTTGACAGGAGATGATGGTAGGTTGGACCAAGTTGATAGAAGTGGGATCTCTGAGAAGGTCCCTTTGGAACCCCACCTCATCCTCAGGGTAAGGGGGCGATCCCACCCTCCAGGTTTTTTTTGCATATATTTCTACTCAGAATACAGAATTTTGTGTCTTATCATCATTTCAGGATTGCTTGTAGTATTTTTGGTTGATATTTTTCTAAGTTGGAAACATGTCTTCATTTGGTCAGAGACTGATCTGTTAAGACATAGTTGGTCCTGAGGCCACCTCAGGACATCGAGGTTCTTTCAGTGCATGAGCTCAGGATAGAACCTTCATCACATTTACTCAGGTCATGACAACATCTTCAACAAATCTGTCACTCACTTTGGGTTTCCACCTTGTGTTGTGATACTGCCAAGTGTTCCCAACTGCAAACATTTCTGAGGATGTAAATGAAGCCTGACTCACTGTGAACCTGTGAACTCACTCTAGTAAGTCCCTAGAGCAGATAGAATGTGAACAAAGGTCAAAATAGATTTTTGTCTCAGGAATATGTCTGTGACTTTGCAATAGGTACTCTACTTTCTCTATTCTTTTCCTCCAACAGCATTTAAAGTAATTAGTGTTGTGAGCATGTTGAAGGCACATTTACCTCTAGGGCTGCTGGTGTTTCTTAACTTCAAAGTGGGGTCATTATGTTTATAAAATAATAGTCAGTTGAGATTAGCAACACAAAAGCTTGATAGAGGAATTGGAACTTCAATGTCCAGAAAACCATCAATTTGCTTCTTTAATAAAGAGTGAAATCTACCAGAAATATATGTAATATATATTATATATTTATATAGTGGATATACCAGGATAGTGTGCATGTTACATCTTATGCCTTCATAGTAAATTTTATTATTTTTCTCTAAGCACTGGGCTTTTGAGGCACATATTAGATTTTACTTACCTTTATTTAGTATCTAGTCAAAATAGGCATAAGGTGAATTTTGTTATGCTAGTAAATTAGGCACTAATGCATGGAATATCAACACATGTACATATATATATATATATATGGACATAAAATATTTTTATTGGTCAATAATGAAAGAGAAAAGACACTATGATGCTTAATTCATTCATTGATACATCTACACATAAATGAATTTAAATATCTACACATTTATGTAGTCTAGAGACAGAGAGGAGGAAAGACAGAGAACATTATAGATGTCTCTGTATATGTGTCTAAATGTTCCATACACATGTGCATATTGATAGACTTATATAAAATGCCATTTTGTATTACATGTAAATATATACATATATAAGCAATATATGCATATATTTTAGTCAACAGTTTGTATTTCTAGCTGGTTCTCTTATGAAAGTCATTTGAAGTAAATTAAGAAAATATTTAACTAACCCTATGCTAGTTATGCCATAAATGATCTTTTTGAAATAGAAAGTGATGGCTCCTAGCCTGAGATTTACAAAGGTCAATGGGGAATTTACAATTTAAAGTCAAATATGTCTTTTACAGCTTGACCATGGAGAGGCATTGTTTTGATCTCTGATAATAAGATCTATGTGATTTTCTATTGGACTCTGTCAGGCACAATGGGGATAGTAATTTTTAGTGATAATAGATCAAAGCAGAGTAAAAATAATTGTGAAAATTTTAACAGTTACAGAGCATGGTTAATTAATGTCATTTGTTCATCATTGTATCCCATGAGAAAGTCAGTTTTACACTTTCTTTGCAGAAAAGTAAATGGAGACTTAGAGAGGGTGAATGATGTCACAGAGTCATTAAACACTCTGAGGAGCTGAGACAGAAACCTCACTGTGATTGAAAGACTGTATTTCCCCTCAACATTATTCTGTGATCCAATGAGTTGATAATGATAACGAACATTCTCCTTATATTTATGGGAGAAAACCTTTACAAAAAAAGGTTGAAATGTAAGTACATGCTCGAAGGGATCTATTTTTCTTCCTTTTAGAAGCTGAGCTAAAATGATCACTAAAGATGGGCACAATGTTACATCAAAAAGAGACAATTTTACAACTATTTGAAAATCTATGTGAAAAGCAACAGTGGACATTGGAATGACCTAGGTTCATCCTTTTGAGCTGTCCAGTTCTGGGAAGGGATACAAATGTATTGTTCACAGAGTCTCAGAGACAATATATATCCTAAAGCAATTTATGATGTCATATCCCTTAGACATCCGTTTTAGTGGAGACATTTTTGTAGTAGAAGATCCTGTGAGGAAAAACTGGGCAGCTGCAGGGCTTAAGGGACTCATGGGAGAAAAAGCAGAAAAGGACTCAGAAGACACTTTCATGGTGGACTCTAAAAGTGCACATATGAGGGTCAGTGTGTTAGTGATGGTAGGATCTGCTGGATTACATGGAAACCTGCTTCTGCTTCTTGGTGGTCTTACTTAGATGGGCTCTGAATCTTTGAGACAATCTTGCTTCCAACCTCCAGCCTCCTTCCTTCTCTCTCTAACTAACTGATGATTTTAACATTTGGGTGCCTAATACATTTGTTTCATTTCTTCAAAGTCAGACTCTCCTTTATGTACTAATATTAAGTATTTGGTAAAAATGATCCAACCTGAGCACATTTTCTTATTAAGAATAATAGATACTACAATTCTTTTGTGTGAATACAAAATGTTTCATGCTGAAAAAGAGATTATTCCTACTCAGTAAGCATTATTATTACTAATAATGTGCTACCTGAAGAGTACATAGGACAGAGCAAAATTCCTAGAAAGAAGAAACTGTTCTGTTTCATGTGTCTTTTGAAAATAATGTTTATTATTTTGACTAAAATGTTAAAAAGTATGAAGAATAAAGTGAAAAATTGATCACAGCTTCTAGAAGTAACTGCTATTAATATTTTGTAGCACTTTTTGTATATATACAATAACTGTGTCCATGTTATATATACAGTTTCACACTCACTTTATCTATCAGAGTATGGGGTTTTCAGGTATTCAGTGCTATGTGAAAACATTATTAACTTTTTCATTTATTGCATATACAGTTGTTAACCAAATGTTTCTCTACTCAAATGTGTATTTTCATCTATTGCTTGTTTTCTATAGTAAATAAAGTTGTGATAAAATATCTGTGTTTTGTTCTTTTAAAAGTTTTTAGAAATAGATTAGTGTATATTTATATGTGTGGGCATGATGTGTGTGGGTATGTGTGTATATGTATGGGCTAATGTGTGTGGGCCCTTGTGGAGGTGAAGAGGACTATTCTGGGGGCTCAGTTCCCTTCCTATGCCTTCACGTGGATTCTGGGGGTTGCACTCAGGTTACTGGTCTTGCCCATAATCTCCTTCTCTCACTGCCTGAGCCATTATGCCAGCCCACTGTATGTGCTTATTCATTTATCTAACAAGTTTTGACTTCTTTTATCAGTATTTGCTGTTTCAAACATACAACTCTTGCATATATTTGGATTGCATAAGCAAATTAATGACTAAATCTTGTCTTCGGTGCTATTGCAAATGGTGCTACTTTTTAAAATGTAGATTCAAATGCAAACCTATAGAGTTTAGTCTAAACACAGGGTTTTGGTTCTATATTTCAAATATTATGGACTATGTCTAATGCCTTGTTTCTTTCAATTTTTGATAGAATGCACATATGGGTGAATAGATGTCCTGCTGACTAAGAAATTTGCTGTTGTGAAACAAGTTTGTGAAAAACAGAGCTTAAACAAAAGAGTAGAGATTTCTCTTTCAGAGGTCTTCTCAAAGGCTTTTCTATCTAAATGTGTGCTGTGAGCTATCAACAATGAAATCAGTTACTCTGTGTGCAGGGCTCACAGAGCTATCATTTTTGTGTGACTTCAGTTTGGAAAGCATAAATGTGATTCTACTTTTTGATTCAAGATGGACATTATCAGCAGAATTTCAGGAGTGTTGCATTCTAGTTATATTACTAAGGGTAACACAAAGATCTGTTATGATAACAAGCACATCTTGAAGTCTCTGTCCTTTGCTCATGTTGCAGAAAGTTTAGGTGAAATTGAAAAACTATACAGAGTAGAGACAGCCCTTCTCTTCCCTCTCTCCCTCCTTCCCCTTTCTCAAAGATTTTAGCCACCTAAACGAGGTTAAATGTGAAAATAACTTAATGACCTTTAATATTTAGTTGTATGTTCCATTGGTGAATGCCACTTATGCTCTTGCGACTGAGAGTATTAAAAAGTGCACATATTTGAATGATTAATAAGAAATTTTACTATTTTTAAATTGGTTTTCAATTTTATTACATATCTATATAGAAAGTTATTAAAGGGGCTGGAGAGATGGCTCAGCGGTTAAGAGCACCGTCTGCTCTTCCAGAGGACCCGGGTTCGATTCCCAGCACCCACATGGCAGCTAACAACTCTCTGTAGTTCCAGTTCCAGGCAAACACCAAGGCAAATAAATAAATAATAAATAAAGTTGTTAAAAAAAAAGAAAGCTATTAAAATAGTAAAAAAATTATTTTAATGAAATGATCTTACTTAATAAATATTCCCAAACCAAACTCTCTGTAGTCAGCAAATATCCTCTGCTGAGATGAGAACTAGTTGTCTCCAAATTTCTCTGATTAGATTTGTCAGAATTTTAACTTAGGGTTTCTATATTTATATTAGTGATGTGAATTTTCCTATTCAATGGTCTTTGATGGTCGTTACTATCATGATTTTGTCATGGAAAGTTTTATAAATTTTTGAGTGAAACATTTTGTTTTGAGACAAGTGCAGATATTGTACACACTGGATCCTAAGCTCTCATTATCTTGCTTTTTTAAAGTTGCTTTCTTTTATTTTTTTGAGATTATAATATAATATATTTACAACATTTCTACCTTCTTATTCCTTTCTCCAAATCCTCCCCTTTCTCTCTTTCAATTTATGGCCTTTTCTTTATTTTCTTTATTTCACATGCACATATGTATGTAACTATATGTGTGTTTATCTATGCAGACATGCATACGTGCAGCTACATACATTTATATTCCTAAATATAACCTGCTCAGTCTGTATAATGTTACTTGTCTGTACGTTTTCAGGACTGACCATTGGAATTGGACAACCAGTTGATATGCTCTATCATTTCTGTTACTACCAACAAGTTTTTCAGCCACAGCTACTATATCCTTCTTTCCACTTTCTCCCTCACTTCGGGTAAAGGCATCTGTTCTGCTTTTATAACTTTGTGATTTTAAGAATATCTTACCTGTTTGTTTTCTAAAAAGAGAAAGTGTGTGAATTTGGGGGGTGGGTCCTGGAGGAGTTATGGGGAGGCCAATCCATGACCAGACTATACTGTATGAAAAAAAAATACTCTATTTTTATAAAAATAAAATTTTATGAAAAGAGCGATCTTAGAAGTAATGTGATACAGTACTGCTGTATCTTCGGGGCCAAGTCTCTTAACATATAATCTATAATGCCCTCAGTGGCTTGGTGATTGTCTATGTTCTGCTGCCTCTTTTATATGATATCAACAAGCTCTTCCTTCTCCTGTTGATAACACTGAGCGGCACATGTTATCTGTCCTTTTATTTTTCAATTCTGTCTCTATATTTTATATTTGAAGTGTCTTATTGATATATACATATACATATGTAGCTGTATTGTATTTTTAAGTCACTGCCAACAATTTTCCTTTAAACTTTTCTAGCAATGTGATTTTGTTTACTTATTTAATGTACTTATTGCTGTGTTGGGGCTTAAATTGATCTTTTTAATTTATCTTTCTCTGCTATTTTTTCCTTGTCTTCATGGAGATTATATCAACATATTTAAAAATCTATTTTAAAATACTTGTATTCTTTTGTGTGTGTGTGTGAGTGTGTGTGTGTGTGTGTTTTCTAGGGATTAAACTTAGGATTTCTTGGCTTATTGAATGCTAGGCAAGCAACTACCACTGAGTTGTATCCCATAGCATGTTATAGAATTTTTTAGTAGTTCCTACAGTATCTTATTTCATTATATAATTGTTAACTGGCATCACTTTTTTTGTTACTGAGTTAAGTTAAATACAGAAATCTTACCTCTAGTTATGTCATTTTATTTTCTACACTTTATAATAATTGTTTAAAATGTTTTCTTGTGAATGTTTACAGTTATGTCAGATGGTATTGTGTTTCTTTAGCTATCAAGCACCATTTAGAAAACCTACAGAAGGAAGTTATGTAACACTTACCAATATTTTTTGCATATTATATTCTTTATGTTGTCTGAAGGACCTTGCTTCCTTTCTGTTTAGAGAATTTCATAACTGATGACTTCAGAATAGGTCGCTGACACTTCTCTTGACTGTACTTTGGTTGAGACTGCCTTGTGTGCCCCTTTATTTCTGAAGGATGTGTCTCTGAAGGATAGAACCTTTTCAGTTGAGAGTGCTACTTTCTCCTTTTCACAGTTTGAAAAATGTAGCACTTTCCTTTGGCCTAAATGTTTTGATAAGGAATTCATTATCATTCAAGCAGATTTTCCTGCTCAGGAACCTCTTGTATCTATTTCACTAATTTTTGCAGTTTTTTTTCCTTCTTCCTTTGCCTTTGATTTTGTATGTTTGACAATAATGAGTCTTGTGATTTCTTGCTCTTTATCCAGTGTGGGCTTTGTTGAGTTTTTAGATCTGTAGGCAACTGACAACTGCAAAGTCATCATATGGAAAATGTTCCCAAAGTTGGCAATAGACAGAAGCATAAAGCACAAAGAACTCACTGCCATGGTAAGTCTGGCCCAGTGTATCTTCTGTACTCTATCTAGTGGAGTTTTCTCATATATGTTTGATATATAATTTCCAGGGTTGTTAGAAGTTATTAAGGAGAGAAATAGGGAACTTTCCATTTTATTTTTCCTAAAGCCATATATTTTAATTATATCTCTTAGTTGTCTATGACATGGAGAATTACTTGTTCTAAGAGGTGTTGAAATAATTTTCTAATGAAATTAGCTAATTTTTGATGCCTTGTGTGAAAGGAGAGAAGGTTCATATCTCCCTTGAGGAGAATGGAAGGAGCCTTGTCTAAGAGGATGCAGGTGGTTAAGGCAGTGTGACCTACTTTGTGACAGCTATCCACTGGTTTTTAGTCTGGATAGTGTATTCTTTAATCCCAGGGTTTAGGAGATGAAGGCAGGTGAATCTCTAGAGTTGAGTTTAAGGGTAGTCTAGTTTACATGAAAAATACCATGCCAACTCAGGGCTAAGTAGTAAGACCTCCAATTTAAGAAAAAAATTACCTGTCTGTTAAGAATAAACAAATAAAATAGTCCAAAAGGACTTATTTCTTAAAACACAATGGCATTATAATGACAGATATTTCAACTTGGCTCTGAAAAACATAAAAATTTAGCAAGGAGGAAAAGTGAAAAGTCATATCAGATGTGAAGAACACTGAGGGTCATCATCATCATCATACCTTTAGAATCCCATAGATCAAGAGAAGACAAATCAATTCACAAAATAAAGCAACTTGAGAACCAAAGCAGAATAGCATCTCTCTCCACACACACACACACACACACACACAGGCACTAAGTTCAGATGTTTTTGTAGTTGTAGAATGGTTCTCAAAATCCTGTTGAAGGCTGTTAAAGAGGGAATCAAAGAGGAATATTCTTATCCATTGCACTCTCTAACATACAAAGCAGTTTGAAAATATTTTTTCTTTTGAGTGTCATGTTCACATGTACTACACATCTATGTTTAAAAGTATTTATATTTTTCCTTTTAAGAATTATTTCTGAAGTATTTCTCTAGATTGATAGTTTTTGTTTAAAATTTCCTGGGACAGTGAATTATTTAAGAATCACCTGGATTTATGACTTATTTTTTCCAAATTTGGAATATCTTCTTTAATTCTACCTTTACTTACTACTTCAGTTCCATTGGGAATTGATACAATTCTGAGTCTAATTTGTGTTTTCAGAATCTTTGTTTGTTTGTATTTTTTGAGCCAGGGTATCTCTGTGTAACAGCTTTCACTGTCCTGAAACTCACTTTATAGACTAGGATGGTCTTGAACTCACAAGATCCACTGGCCTCTGCCTCCAAAGTGTTGGTAGTAAAAGCTTGTGCCATCATTCTCGGCTACTTTTTGATTTTTATACCTATCATAATATCATTTTACACACATTGTTATAGTTTGGGTCTGTACTAAAGACTAGAGGCCCACATATTAGAGACTTGGTCACCACTTTTGTGCCATTGCAAGGTGGTAGAAACTTCTAAGAAGCATGGCCTGCTAGAAGGGTTTAGGTAATTGGAGGTTGTAGTAGCTTGAATGTAACTGCCCTCATAAATTCAAAGAGAATGGCACTTTTAGGAGGTGTGGTCTTGTTGGATTAGGTGTGGCCTTGTTGGAGGAAGTGTGTCACTGTGGGAACAGACTTTAAGGTCTTCTATGCTCAAGCTAAGCCCATTGTAGACACAAACGCTATCTGCTGCCTTTAGATCAAGATGGAGAACTCTCAGCTCCTTCTCCAGCACAATGTCTGCATCCATACCACCATGTTACACAATAAAGATAATGGACTGAACCTGTGAAACTGTAAGCCACCCAAATTAATTGTTTTCCTCTATAAGAGTTGGCATGGTCATAGTGTCTCTCCATAGCAATACAAATCCTTAGACAGAGATGTTTTCTTACTTGTGGTTGTGAGAAATTTGTCTTTTTCTCTCTTCACTTTCTGTTTACCATAAAGTAAAGAGACTTAATTTTCCAGGTGTTTCCAACTGAGATGTACTGTTTCTAGGAACAATGATACCAATTCATAATAGATGTAAACTCCCAAAACTGTGAGCCATAATAAACCTATTTTCTTTACAAAGTGATTTATCAGTTATTTTTTATAGTTATAGAAAGCTTATTAGCACACATACACACAAAGAGAAAACATAAGTGCTCATGTTTGGTCATATATTGTATATCTAACAAAGTTTGCCTGTAAATTAGAGGACAGAATTACCTACAGAGTTAGTCAAAGTGGTCAGGGAGTGATGACCTATGCCTTTAATCCCAGTGCTCTGAAGGCAGAAATCTGTTTGGATCTCTGTGAGTTCAAGGCCAAACAGAATCAGGCAGTGGTAGTGCACACCTTTAGTCCCAGTATTTGGGATCTCATGTCTCTGCTCCCAGTACTTGGGAAACAGCCTTTAATCCTAGCACTAGAAAAGTTGATCCAGGAAGTGAGATAGCTGGGTGGAGAAAGAAAGATAAGACAGGAGGAGGCAGAAGTTTAGCCCTTTGCCTGTGGCCCCCTTTTAGTACTCAGACACATTCAGTCTGAGGTTTTATGAGCAGTGGTGGATGAGAAGTGGTTGTGGTTTGGTCCTTTGTTTCTCTGATCTTTCAGCTTTTCCACAATATCTGGCTACAGGTTTTTATTATAAGACCAAGTAAAATTCATGCAATACTCAGGGGCATGTATTTATATACACATTTAAATAAGTAATAAGTACACATTTAGGTAGAAACACATATAAGCACAGAGTAGTTTCTATAGCTTGTGTGCATGTATACCTATGTGTGAGAAAAGAGAAGAAAATATTTTACTAACTTCTTAGAAATTTTTATAAAAATTTAGAAGACAGTCTCTCATGTATGATAGCTAGCTGCCATTCTTCTTATGTTTCTACTTAAAAATCTGTAGCAGATAAAATCTATGCATAAGACTTTTAGAATCCAATTATTTATGTTTAGAATATTCTAGAGCAAAAGAAGAAACAGAGTGACTTCATTGTCTGATGAACTTAATGTTCATCTCACTTTATTCCAAAGACCAAAATGCCTTCATGAGGCTGAGTTTGGTTTCTTTCTGGAATTCACTAAGCGAGTCTAGTCTGGTAGTATTTTACCTTATTAAAAACCAAACCAAACCAAACAGAATGCAAATGTATCTTTAAGAAAACAATTTCCATAAATCCTTTTAGAAACTCAGTTGGCAAGGAAGTCTTTTGAGAGTTCAACTCAACCTGAAACAGACTTTTTTAGAAGCCCATTTCCTGTTTTTCTCTCCAGGAAACACAGAGAATAGTGTTTTTGAAACAGTTCCAAGCTCCTTGCTGGAGATCAGCTTCCTCGATTAATTTTGAATCTCTTATGCATCAGGTATATCTGTACATCAAAATGTTTGCACTTAGACCCCTCAAATCCAGGCTCCATTAGTATGGCCCTTCTTATATCCAGCACTTATGTCAATTCTCTTTAAACATAAGTGGTTATTATTCCCTGTAATGGTTATTGTTTTCAGTACTTGATGTACATTTCCAACTCCCCCTCCCCCCGAACCCTTGCTTATTATTTGTTTAGGAGTGGCATAGTGTCATGGTCCATAGAGTCAGACACCTAGTCAAAGCCTCACACCTTCCTTTACTTTCTGGGTGCTCTTGGGTATAAAGGTAACATTTATGTGCTTCAAATTTTCTACTTGAAGGAAAATAGAAAATTCTCTCAGTACATTAAGGTGCATAAGAGGACACCTAAAATATTTTGTGCTATATGCACATTTGTTACTATCATTTAAAATATAATCATCAGTATATGAAGTCTGTTCTTTAAGATAATGTAATTTCCACATGCAGCAAAGAATTCAGTTCTTGATAAATATCATCTGAGGAAAAGGCTAGAGCTTCCCAGGTTATACATACTGTCTTGATTAATAGAGGCCAACTACCTCATTATTTTTAAATGTTGACCAGGATTTTGGAACTCAGTTTGTTTCCAGGAAAACTTTCTAGTTGTTACACTCAGTGGCAACATGTTGCTAGTCATCAGGAAAGATGACCAAGGTCATGTGAGAATTTAACCCTTGCTACATTGGGAACCTAATCTTTGCTAATTAATTGCACTCCCATGGGTATTTAGCTTTTTGTTTGTTCATTTGTTTTGTTTCATTTTGTTTTTCCAGTAAATAACTTCTGACTCTATTATTATCCCCTCCAGTGCCCCTTGATTCGAAGAAAATAACAAGTGGAATTTACTGTTTTGATTTTGAACTAAATCTTGTGTCTGTTTTCATTGTAATTCAAGGCACTGTTTAATCCTTTGCTTAGAAGCTATTGGAGTGAAAATGTTCATGTTGCAGATTTACTTTTTGACAATGGTGCATGGAAAGATAATTTTTCAAGAACAAGAAAATATGATACTCACTGAAAGAAACTGAAATAAGGAACACCCAGTCCCGTGTGGTAACAAAGTGGGGATTCCTTTCCAAAGCTTTGTACTGTGCAAAGGATACTTTTCTGGTGTGCTGAGTTGTCTCTGGGACCGTCACACTTGGAATTCCAGCAGATTACCCTATCATCAAGTCATCAGTATGCTGCTATTTGAATAAACACAGCTGTTGTTTTCCAAGAAATATGGCTAGGAGCAGCAAGGAAAAAAAAGGGCAATTAGTGTTATTGAAATGGAGGGGTACTCAGGATGGCATATATATATATTTATGAGAGTTTTCGTTTCCGAATAGTTATTTGCCATGCTGTGACTGAGTGGTGGGGGGTAGGGGGTGGGAGAGGTTGGTGGTAATAAGCCTTTCTCCAAATCCTTGCTACTTTACTACATTCTGTGATCTAATATTAATTATGAATAATCTTCATAATTAAATACATATTTTAATTCATGTGGCTTTGTGTTATCTTCTGAAAAGAACCTTAAAATTTTTATGATATCCAATTTTAAAAATTATGCTCATGATTTTCACTAGTTTTCTTGTTGTTAGAATATCTGAAAAGCAAAGATATCATGTCTCAGAATCAGAAAGGATGCTTAATTTCTGGGGGGGTGGGGAGATTAACAGAAAAACTTTCTTCTTGGTTTAAAGAAAGAAATCAGAAAGGTTAGGTTATAGACTAGTTATGTGGCCAAAAGTAAAAGATTCTTTCCTCTGCATCTCATATACTTCATTTGTGATGTGGATCCTGAACAACATGGTCTTTAAAGACTCTGTAGGCTCTATGGTTCTTTTAATACAGATCTTTATGATTCATCTCTGATATTCAATGCTAATCAATATACTTATTAGAGATCCATAAGAACCTGAGGCTATAGTTTTATATAAAAATGTTTTTATAGTCTAGCTGTTGTACTTTTAGTAAAAATGAAAACAAATATAAGGATGAATAATTATTTTTGGTGCTTTATTCGCCTAAAACACTGTTTCAAATCTTGCATAGTCTCAAGTCTTTTGTATAGGGCTCATAGGTAAGCACTGTGGTTTACGAATGTTTGGTTGGCAGGTGGAAGGGTAAAGGAATTGCAGATTAGAAAGTTACTTTCTAAGTTCTAGTATTTTTAGGGTGAGATTTCCAGGAAAAAGATGAAATTAGGTAAAGCCTTTTGTGTCTAGGAGCATTGCTATGGTTTTAGTTTAAAATCACCTCATTAAAGTACAAAACACTTACCAGGCTCCCACTTGCTTGGTGTCTTGAGTTGATTTCTAATTTAAAAGTGAGTCTTTATGTTTAGTTCAATGAACCTAAATGGTTTAAAGACATGATAGGAAAAACATTGAGGTCAAGGATATTAGAGATACATGACTGCCCTCCAGGAGAGGTTCTTATAAACAAATGTGAATGAAAGATCTCATCTGTGGTAGTTTGAATGTATGTAATTGCCCCCCATAATCTCATAGGGAATGGCACTATTAGGAGGTATGGCTTTGTTGGAGTGGGTATGGCCTTGTTAGAGGAGGTGTGTCATCACTGTGAGGATGGCTTTGGGGTTTCCTATGCTCTGGATACCATCAAGTGTCTCAGAGGCTTTCTTATTACCTCTGAAAGATGCAGGACCCTTAGCTCCTACTCCAGCACCTTGTCTGCCTATATGTAGCCATATCCCACCATGATGATAATGGACTGAATTTCTGAAAATGTAAGCCACCCCAATTAAATGTTTTCTGTAGTGGAGAACAAGTACTATCACCTGGCCTCCTAGCCAGCATAGATCTGAAATCACCTGTAACCTTGAGACACTGATAATTGGGGCATGCTTAGAGAACAACTTAAGACCGAGGTGCATGTAAGTGCCACCCCTTCTTCCACTGAGTAAAGCTGTGTAGACCAGTTCAGCTTTTCCAGGAACAACATGGGTGTTTAATCTCTTACATCAACAAATATTCCCCTCTAAGCCTCTTTATAAATGTTAATTTTTTTTATCAGTTGTCAGTGATTATTACTTATGGTAATATTTATTTCTTTATAAGAGTTGCCCTAGGCATGGTGCATCTTTACAGCAATAGAAACTCTAACTAAGACATAATCTAAAACTCATTCAGAATCTAACAAAAACTCTGAAAGAATGACATAGCTTTTTAAGTAACATTCAAAGCGTACACAGAGAAAGAATGGCAAAGGCTTTGGCTCATCAGTTGGAACAGAGACTGTCTATGCTATGTCTGAGGTTTTATTGTGTGACCTTACGTCCAGTCAGGAGATGCTATGGTCTGAACCTAACCCTCCTCATTAAGAGTAGGAACACATAGAAGCATATTCTTCTATTCTTCCAGAGTGCCTATGCATTTATTAGCTCATCTCTGATACATTTTTAGGATGGTGTTAGCCTTACCTCATGCTCAACATGTCATCATTTCCTTGGAAATGTTACGGCTCTGCTGATAGGTCTGGTATTTCTCCTCATGTTTTGGACAACCTCTGCAGGAGGCTGAATGTGGTAGAACCAAATAACAAAGTTAGGTGGAAAAGAAGCTTTTCATGGTTTCACATAATGTGTTATAAAAGATGAGATTAAGCAGAATTTATGCCATGGTGCCTGTTCCACTTTGTCTCCATATAAGACAAACCCTACCATTTTTCTTATTTAGTCTTCAAGCACCTAGTTACTTAACATTAAAACACTTACTGCCACCAATTCTGATTTCTGTAGAACTGTGCTCCTTTTCTAATATCTAATGCTTCTTTACATGTAAGGGAATCAAATTTTTTGAATATGTCTATTTTCTCATATGCACGATTTTCTTTTATCAGAATTAGCATGAGTAGCTGATTATTAGCCTGAACTTGCTAGGGCAACATGGCTTACACCAGAACGAGGGCACAATCCAAGAGAGTTTGTACTGAAAGACTGTTGAAATTAAGCCTCCAAAATCTTCAGTCTGCCATTAGTCCATTTTCTCTAAACAGAGGCCTTGCATGTTTCACATATTTAGATCTCCACTACTCTTTGAGACCTAGAGACAGAGATGTATTTCTAATGGTGTTCTAGCAATTGCTATAGATAATGTTTTGATTTTAGTATTATGTGTCCTAATGGGCTATATAATTTGTCCTCAAAGGCCATCACCTATTACTGTTTGGGTGTGAATACCATGTATTTCTAGAAAATATTACAAAAGTCAGAGAACTGTCTCATGAAAAGTTCTGATGGGTGGTTTTTTAACTTCAGAACTTGTGGAAATGCCAAGTAAAAGGCAGGGTGGGCACTAATGTGTTGGGCTAGATACCCACTTGTGGGAGTATCAGTCAATGTTACTTCTACGTCCACTTTCTTCTC
Source organism: Sigmodon hispidus (assembly GCA_004025045.1). NCBI lineage: Eukaryota > Metazoa > Chordata > Mammalia > Rodentia > Cricetidae > Sigmodon > Sigmodon hispidus. The sequence continues at coordinate 131,819 of PVIH01003974.1, read as the reverse complement.
TCATTTTTGAAAAAGTCCACTGTGCCAGAAGGGATGTGGAAACAGAAATCCAAGAAGCCAGGAACCTGGATAAGATCCAGTTGGGATATTTCAAGGTTAGGTTCTGGCTATCATTTAGAGTTTATAAACTCAAATCTGGAGAGAATATAAACATCCCAGTCAGGAGGCCCAGTCAAAATCTCACCATAGTTTTGTAAAGACTCAATTCCCTACTCCAAATATAGCCATTCTGGGGACATATATATGATACTGAGAGGGGGAGCTTAAGTTTCAAGCCAAATAGATGGAAGCCAGAGGCTGCACTTCAGGCATCCTGCCTATCAACTTCAAGTCTGGCCATCAGGGCATGTGGTACAGAACTGCCCTTCTCTCACATTAATCTCTGACACCTCCCAGCCCTCAGCTCAAAGATGAATGGATTTTCATATTAGCAGGATGTTATTTTGACATGCCAGTCAGGAACACAGAATTTGCACTTCTATTCCCATCTCTGCATTTAAGATGGAGTTGGATTAGCTGGGTTACCCTTGCAAGACCACTGAGAGAAGTTTGACTATATTTGTGGGATGAGCTACAATGCTGGAAAGAGGAACCTGCTGTATTTGTGACATTAGAGATTTTATCAGTGGATGTTGTTATTAGTATTTGGGTCAAAAATTGCATTTATTATCTCGAAAGAAAAGCCCTTCTTTTTAGGTTTCATATGCTTTCAGTTTTCTTTCTTCTTTTGGTTATTTTCTTGTCTTCCATTGCAACAAATAAATAACAAGTGAACTGTGCATTTAAAATACAGTAGTTTTCTACACGCAGGAAGCCTTTTATAACAGAATTTGCCCATATATATGAAAATAATTACCCTTTAATTGTCTTTATATTTTGTTGCATACATTTTTAAAGCCTGCAGTGCCTGCAAAGTGATTATCTTTTAACTATTTCTAAACTAGGGCAACATGTATATAGGTTGGTTTGAACGAAATAAACGAAACAAAATTCAATAACAGAAGCTGGGTAAAGAAAATGGGGCATACTTATCAGTCAAAACAAAATTGTTTTGAAGCAGAGCATTTTATGTGGCCTCCCTTAGAATTCAGTGGCTTTTAAAGAGATGGCATTACGTCTTGATTTACTATCCACCCAGAAGTTTAAATTCAAGGTTGTTTCACAATGCTGCCTTCTTTGCAAAGTGTTCTCATTAGGAGCTGAGAGCACCAAAACAGAGAGGTGAACATTTAAATCACAGAGCATAAACTGAAACTGCACTAATATGAAGCAATTGTTCTGCTGTGGATTCTTGAGAGCTGAATTATGTAACTCATGCCCGAGAATAAGATGAGCTCCATTATGAGCATGTTTCTTTGTCTCTGGAACTAGGCAGAAAACTTATAAATGTACCCTCTGCAAGAGTATTATGCTGGTCTGTATCTCTGAGCACTCTATTCTCTCCTGGATGGACCTGACTGTTAATTCTCAAGCAATCGAAAGAAGGCCTTGAATTGGAACTCATCCCACAATATGTCTTATGTGGTGTGGCTCCCAGGTACCCTACCTACTCTTTGGTAGAAATTCACATAACTTGAGATGCTGTGTGTTGTTGTTTTTTTTTTTTTTTTTTTTCCTTAACAGGAAGGGCTTTGGCTAAAGATGATGTGGAGCTGATGAGATCCTAGGCTACAGACTCAATTACAAAGTCATTAGGAACAATGTTGAGGAAGCTAGAACAAATTAGGAGAGGAAACCTTGTAAGATGTTTTATTGCTGTGAAGGCACCATGACCATGGCAACTCTTATAAAGGAAAACATTTAATTGTGTTTGGCTTACAGTTTCAGAGGTTCAGTTTATTATCATCATGGCAGGGAGCATGGTGGCATGTAGGCAGTCATGGTGCTGAAGAAGGAGCTGAGAGTTCTACATCTTGATCCCCAGGCAATAGAAGCAACAGCACTCTGTGCCTGGATTGAACATATATGAGACCTCAAAGCCCACTCCCACAGTGACACATTTCTTCCAACAGTGTCACACTTCCTAATAGTGCTATTCCATACGGCTCAAGCATTCAAACACCTGAGTCTATAGGGGCCATAACTTATTCAAGCTACCACAGATGCAGTCTTGCCTCATACTTGTTCTAGAAAAAACCCTATTCACAAGTGCATTTGGACCTCACCTGTAAGGAAAGAGAATGAATGTTCATACAAACTTAACAAGGAAAATTCCATGGCAGCCTTGGGTTTGCCGATATAAATCAGGACTTATGGTCTTATGTCTCCTCAGTTTTTTAGTGACTTTCTGAAAATGTTGCAATATCTTTGTAAAAGCAGAATACATAGAAATGACAACTATTGGATCATCCTAAGGACAAATCTAATGTCTTTGTATTGTTATGTTTTAGTTTCTAGCAAATTTCTCCAGAGGCCCCAGTTAATGTTAAACACTTTATTCAGTGAAAATAATTCTGTACTCTCTTGGTTGTGTCTGATTTTTAGTCAGAGAACAGAATTTTAGAATTTGAGAAATATGTCAGGGCTAGGCCAAGTTAGTAAAATTTTTGAATGATACTTATGGTGATAAATTCAATAAAAATAGCCTGAAATATCAGAGGACAGAGCCAAGCAATGAAGGTTAGGGAGTGGTGATTCACACCTTTAATCTCAGCATTTGGGAGGCAAAGATCTTTTGGATCTCCTTGAGTTCAAAGTTAAAACTATCCAGGCAGTGATGGCACCTATCTTTAATCCTAGCTCTAGGAATGTTGAACAAGGAGGGCAGGGAAAGAAATATAAGAAGGCGGGCTGGAGAGATGGCTCAGCGGTTAAGAGCACCGTCTGCTCTTCCAGAGGACCCGGATTTGATTCCCAGCACCCACATGGCAGCTAACAACTGTCTGTAGTTCCAGTTCCAGGCAAACACCAAGGCAAATAAATTAATAAATAAATAATTTTTTTTTTTTTAAAAAAAAAATATAAGAAGGAAAAAGCAGAAGTTCTACTCTGTCTTTTTTGCCTAGTCAGTCTGAGGACTGTTTCCATGTTCTGCCTAAGGAGTTCTCTGGGTGAGAATTGTCTGTGGTTACAGCAGTGTTAGAACTGGTCAGTTACAGTGGAGGACTTGGTAGAAGGAAGAAGCTGAAATTATAGAACAATGCAGTAGAACTAGACTAGAAAAATATAAATCTCACAAGACAAACTTCTTGGGGAGAGAGATTATACTAATATAGAAAGACAATATTTATAGAATAACCACACCCTAAATGTATACCAAAAGGAAGCCTTGAACACTTGAGATAGAATTGAAAAAGTAGAAAAGAAAATATAATCCTTTTCAAAAGTAATCCAAGGGCCAAAAGAAATCTTTACAATTTTTTTTTTTAATCAAGATTGACTACAGCAGTAAATAGAATACTATCAGATTCAGAAGTTAGGTGAATAATAATTGAATCTCAGGCTTTTAAAAATGCTAACTCACAATATGAAAGAATAATTAGGCCATTAAAGATGAGATTAGGACCCTTGGAAGATTGGACCCAGGATACAATTAATATGGAATCTTATAACTATGGTAATATTTGGGTAAGAGACATTATTTCTAGAGGTTTAAAGAAAATCAAAATAGCAAATGTTATAACAATGGAAAGCAAGGATGCCTAAAAAGGGACTGTAAACAAAATGTTCCCTAAAACAATGTCTTTGCTAAGAATAACCCTAACAGAGGTTACATACTCTCTTCTGCAGTGTGTAAAAGGTGTGGCGGGGCAGACATTGGACCAATGAGTGCAGGTCAATAAAGGACAAGGAAAGGTAACTTTTTGTCTTTAGTAAATGCCCTGAGGGGGGTTTTGCAGTCCCCCCATATTAAATCCAGTTCAGTCCTATTCTGTCATCATGAAGGAAATACCCTCCCAGAGCATTTAAAGAAACATATTTTTAAAATTCCTAGAGCTTTGGATAATAAAACAGCTATAGAAAAGAGAACAAAAATTTATGAAAAAAATCCATAAAACATATATTTTGGCAAACTTTTATAAATAAAGACCAAAATTAAAAATACAAATAAATGATGTTGCTATTGAAGGTTTCATAGACACAAGTGCGGATGCAACAATAATTTTACAGAAACTTAGCATCCAAATTGGCCCCTTTGGAGGCAAATGTTCAGCTTTCAGGAACTGCAACATTATCCTGTGTAAAACAGTGTCAGATGGCTCCAATGTATAGGGCTAGAAGTACAAAGAGAAAAATTAAAGCCATATGTCCCTAACATTGCCATGAATTTATGGGGATGAGATTTATTACAACAATGGAATACTCAGATTAACATTTCTCCAATCTCAGCACAGATACGTGCTATATTGAAAAAAGGATTTTTGTTTCCTCAGGTGAAGAAAAGCTATGGATATCATTAAAATTAATAAAGATTCAATTTGAACTGGAGAAACTTCTTGATAAATGATGGCTCATCCAGCAATTGACAATTTATTAAGTTGTAAGAAAAACTTACCAAACAAAAGTTGGGATAGGGTTTTGTTTTTACCTTTACAGAAGATTAGAAATACCCATCTTTAATAAGCCAAAAGACTTTGGACATCTAGACATCTAAAACAGAAAGAAAGACTACGCAAAAAAAAAAAAAAAAATTCAAGCAAAAAAAAAAACATGATCCTATTGGTACCAATATACTCTACAGGATAAAATCTCAGTTTAATTGAAAATTAAAGCTGGCTTTGGAGTTGGAGTGTGGCTTTTTCCTTCCCTAAACCTAACTATGACTGTCAAAGCAAAAGACAAAATCTCTGTATCATATCAGAAGAGCCACTATTATAGGACAGAAGAATAATCAAAATCAAGGGACTATTTTGGTGCTACCAATCCTATAATATATAAATTTTATATCAAAATTTACAAGAATAATATATATGTATATGTTTTAAACTTTTTGTCATAATATTAATGATCATACAAAACATGTAATTAATTGTAGAAAAAATGGTTTCTCTACATTCTGTACATTGTTTTGGGTTTGCGTTTTATAAGTTTTCTACAGTGAACCATGAGGATACCTAGCTGCAACCTTTGAAGTCTCAAACAGGAAGATGGGGTCCCACAATGATGATTTCACATGGACTATGATAATGACACTAGGCTTACAAACATCAACCACAAATTAGCTTTGGACTACAAACTTCTCAGGACAATTGAGGTAGCTAGCTGAGATGAACTAGCCTCGTATATTACTCTAGTCAGAAATTGAAAAAATCCTTGCACTTTCCTTTTTATGCAGAGAGTAGACAACAAATTAACCAAAATTTTATTTTCAGGATCTCCCAAAAGATGCTGTCACCACTAGGCAGCAGGAAGTAATTTAAGAACATGATGCCCATATTCCCAAGAGGTAAAGTGGGTGGTTTTTGGTCTTTTAGTGGGTTATAGACAATTGCAATTATTTAGGTTGATTGCTTACAAATTGTTATTGTTATAGTTAGAATAAAAGCTGAACAAGAGAGATTAGATTCAGAGTTCCTGTTTAGAAAAAAAAAAAGAAAAAAGAAGGATACAGATATAATAGGATCAAAGGGTAGGTTATTGAATCTACTCTGAGGAAAAAAATATGGAAATGATAAGATATAAGGGTAGATTATTAAATGTATTTTTAAAAACAACTACTAGTTTTAAATAATTTACATTGGATTGGATTTTTGTATATTGTATATAAATTATGTATATTGATACAAAATTGAGATTAATATTGTTACTGTACATATATTTTTACTCTTGTTCAAGATATTGTACCATTCAGCTCATCTAACAATGTAACAGATTTCTAGTACTTGCAAGTTATTGTTACCAACTAATTAGAATATAAAGAAATGCAAGTTAGTAGTTAGATATCACAATCAAATTTATAGTCATATTAGATATGTTTTCAAGGTCAAACAGATATAGTTTAGAACAGTTATCTTCAAACACTTCAGAGATCTGTAGAATATGGCATTTAAGATATTTGAATATCATTGGTTCTTTTATTTTTATGACAATGAGACATGTCTGCTCCTAGAAGCACCAATCTACTTCAGAGAAAATAATGGGCATTAAAGAAACTCCATATAGAGTTGACTTCCTTTGCTACAAAAGTTAGCCACTGGGCAAGAAATTGCCCTTACCTAGACTGCTGACACTATGATCTCTGAAATGGACAAGCAGAACATAAAAGAAAGAACTGGTGAACCTTGCCAGGACAAGGTAGGCAGTTCTTTGAAAATATCCTGCTTCACAGATAAATCTGTCAGATATGCTAGGCCTATAGGATGAAGATGGATGCCCCAATACTGCAAAGGAAACTTGGGTGACTGTTTATCCATCCAGCTGTTTCTGTCAGTTTTCATATATTTTTGGAAGTTGCTTGCTTGCACTTCCTTTTTACTTAGTTAATATTATTTCTTTCTGAGGTCTCTGAGGGAGTTGAAGGTGATATAATAGTTATAGTTTTCAAGTGACAGTTTTAGAAAAGAAACTCACTAAGAGGTATAAAGTGTATATGTTTGAGAGACATCAAAAGATGGTCTTCAGTTGGTAATACAAGCTACATAAAATGTGAATTAGATACAATCCTTTGGGTTCACCTAAATAAGATAAAGAATGGAATATTTTCTTTGAATTTGTCAATTACCTTTATATATTATATATAGTTATTGTACCCATTGTCTACAGTTTTTCTTATATTAGTTATAATCTTTTTTTATTTTTGACACAAGAGATACTGATTATTTTCAAGAATTAGCCAATAAGAAGAAAGGAGTTTTAAGATGTTATCATGAAAAGGTAGGAAAGTCAGAAGACAAGAGAGAGGTAGAATATATCTGGAAGGAATGAGTATTTCTCAACACCTTTGAGTGATTTACTAGATGCCAGGTCAATAGACTTGTCAAAGCTGATCCCTTTGCTCTTTGCAACTCTTCTCAGGGATTTCATGCCAGTAGTTTGAAATTGGCCTGGTGGCAATATTTATACCACTGAAATTGTCAAGCCCTACAAGTCAGTGCTGCCTTTTTTGTCTTTTAGAAAGATGGCTAAGATGAATGTTAGATATTTACTTGCAGACTGTGTCTTTTTGTGATACAAAGGCCTAAAATCAGGTGTGTCACAGTAGGAGGGTATTCAAAAGAGGCTAGATTAGTTGAGTAAAGGTTAATTCCAGGAACACAAGTAATAAACTGGAATTATCACTCACAGGGGTTCTGGAATAAGAAGCAGATCAAGGTGACAGAAAGGGAAAACTGGTTGAGAAAATGTGAGGACCAATCTTCATTGCTAGGAGAAAAGAAAGGTTATGGGAAGCCTGGAGGCTGTTGGGATTTTGAGGAGCTTCAGGCATATAAGACATACTTTATTTCTTCTGTGAAAAGGCCACCACAGAGATTTATGGGTAGGCAGCTGCTGGTAGGCACTCAGGCACAGGGTACACGTAGAGTTGCTCAAGCAAACAGGCAACACTGACCTAGGCACATAGGCCTACAGACAAATATGTGGTTAGGTAGTCTGGCAATGGTGAAGTTTCAGGTATGCCTTTCAGTCTAAGGTCATATTTATATACAATCACATAAAAGTGGCATTTTTCAAAAAATACATATGTTACAGATTACTTCAGAGTTTCTTAAATAACCTGGTTCAGCCATTTTTGTGCTGAGTCATAGACCCACCCTCTCCCATGGTCCAACCTAGAAATTTATATTAGTGCCATGTTGTGTGGTGATATATTGCAAATCTAATAAAGTTTGCTTGAAAATCAGAGGACAGAACCACTGACAGATTTAGTCATGAAGATCAGGGAATGATGACCCAGGGCTTTTATCCCAGCACTCAGGAGGCATAGATCTGTCTGGATCTCTGTGAGCTCAGGGCCAAACAGAACCAGGAGGTGGTGGTACACACCTTTAATCCGAGCACTAGGAAAGTTGAACAAGGAAGTAAGGTAGTTGGGTGGAGAGAGAGGGAGAGACAGGAGTTCAGTCCTTTCCTGAGAGTTCCTGTGTTTTCAAGTGAGGACTCAGAGGCATTCAGGCTAAAGATTATTCGAGATAAGCTTGAGGAGATGGCTGGGTGAGAATGGCTGTGGCTTGTTTCTCCATCTCTTTGATCTTTCAGCTTTCCCTCAATATCTGGCTTTGGGTTTTCATTATTACACTATTGTGTAATACTGTTGTCTATATACAAACTGACCTCTGTTCCAATAGAAACATATATTGATACATTCTGTAGAGTAGGAACTCTTATAAAAGAAACAAACTGGCTTTACAAAGATTAACTTAGTTATATACTACACAGAAAAGAATTAATCTAAATTTGCCTTCCTCCAATATTCGAACTCCTACTCTATACATGATAGGGCTCTTTTGCAGGCTAGACCTCCACTTTCAATATCTCCCTCTAACTTCTAACTCTTTAGATACTTCAGAGGTATTCTGTGTATAGTTAAGCATGGGGGGTGGTATCACCCCACAGTTTTTGAAATTGCATTTCTGTTGTGGTCTGTATAAATGGAGCCTTAGCATCTTGTGGTGAGTATTTGTATCCCATTTTATGCAGCAGCTCTACCTGGGGCTCACCTTTCTCTAACTCTACACATGAGACTAACGTCCTCAGCCCCCAAATACTCCATCTTCTGGAGTTTCTAATATTTAGAATATTAGAATAAAAGTTTCTAATCTTTATTTTCGTTATTTATTTGTTCAATAAGCTCTAGTTAAAGGGCTGAGTGTTCTATGATAATTATTGAGAATGATCCCCATAGGCTCGTGCATTTAATGCTTGGTTCTTAGTTGTGTTAGGGCTATTTGGGAAGAGTTAGGATGTGTGGACTTATTGGAGGAGGTTTGCCTCTGGGGGTGGGCTTAGAGGATTCAAAAGAACCATGTTATTTTCAGTAAGCTTTTTTGGCTTCATGCTTGTGGATCAAGTTGCAAACTCCCATTTACTGCTTCAGCACCATGCCTGCCTGCTTTTATGCCCTCTGCCATGATAGTCATGGATTGGAACCCTCTGCAACCATGAGCCCAAAATAAAATGTTTTCTTTTATAAATTGCATTGGAAATGATGTTTTGTCAAGATAATAGAAATGTAACTAAGGCCAGACATTGGTGGCACACTCCTTTAATCCCAGCACTCAGGCAGCAGAGGTCAGAGGATCTGAGTTCCAGTCCAGCCTGGTCTACAGGCTCCAAAACAACACAGAGAAATGCTGTCTCAGGAGAGAGAGAGAAAGAAAGAAAGAGGGAAAGAAGGAAAGGAGGGAAGGAGGAGGGAAGGAGGAAAGGAGAGGGAAGGAAGGAAGAAAAAAGAGAACTAAGACATTTTGACAACTTACAGTTTTTTATTCTCCTTCATTTTTGTTCATGGTATTTGTCTGGAAGAGCTTGTTTGTAAACATCTCTGGCCTTAATATTCTACAATCAGAGATCCTGGCAACTTCTCAGCCCCTACTCTCAAAGTGAAGCCACTTCAGATAAAACACTATTCTAAACCATTTCATTGAGCTGATAGGCCATGATTATTTCTGTTTATTGAAGCAGATTAAATTTGTATTAATTTTATATTAAACAACACTTAGATATGATTTAGCAAAACGACCTATGGTCTTTAAAAGACCTTTACTATTCATTCATATGACACCATCAACTAGATCGTTTTTAACATTTATCTTTAATTGTGCACTTATTAATGATAGATGTAGCTCAACTAAAAGCAATTATAATATTAAGGGTTTTACAGATAATGATTTATACAGAATTATATGAGACACTTTTATAAGAGGCTGGAGTAAGGAATGTGGGCTGGTGGGTGGGGGACATGTGTATAATATAAGATAGTCTTACAGTGTGGTCTTTGTACAGAAGCATCAATGTAAACTTGTAATTATCAAACCCACAAACTTTTTGTCCCTATCTCACATCTGAGTCAGGAATTCTGGGAATGGCTCCCAGTAATCTGCATTTTCACAGGTCCTCTAGGTGATGCTGATGTTAGCTACACTATGAAAATTTCTGCTTTAAAGAATATTAATACATGAAGCTACTAATGATTAAATGAAGCCATTATCAACTGAGCTAATAAATTTTGCACAGACTGATGCAGGTTTGGATCCCTGGGCACAGTTTTTTAAATGTGTTCTTAAACATGCAAAACATTCCAGCGTTTTCATCTCTTTTGCATGTAATGATTACACAGATTCATCACAAGAATTGCACCTTTTAATTTTTTCAATGATCATTTGTTCTTTAAGATAATACTCAGTCTTTAGGTAGCAGATAAGAAACTTGAGGAAACACAAAGAGGCTTAGAGAACAAGAATGTGTTGTTGAGGTCCAGCAGTGTTGGGGGTGGAGGAAAGCATTTGAGTTGTGCTGTTATCTCCATTGTGCCTTTCAAGAAATGAATGTGTATACTTTGTCTTTCCTGCTTTACGCCTCAAGAAACTTAGAATAATAACTTGCTTTAGCACAGAATGGTAAATTTAAGCAGATAAAAATTAGCTTAATACAGAATTCAGTCTAAAAATTAAACTATTATTTTCTCCATCCAGCTGACCTTTCATGACGACATCAACCTCTCTGGAATAAGTAGTAAGGGCTATACCTATTTTTAAATCCTTGGTGAATCATTACTTCAGTATACTATAACGTTTCCACCCATTCATTAGTTCATCAATAGCTATTTACTACCAATCATATGTTATTGACTTGTTCCAGATATTATGTGGAAAACACAAGGTAGATTTAGGTTGCATTTCCTTAGTTGTTAAAGATGCTGATCATATTAGCCATTTTTATTTATATTTTTAAGGACTTTCTATTGATATTTATAGTCATTTTTGAGGTCTTTTATTGTAATTCTTCATGTATTTTAGATATCAATCTCTTATTAATCCTCTATCTGATCCATGATTTGTAGATATATACTCTATGGGCTTCTTCATCACTCAATTGATTGTTTCCTTTGCTGTACAGAAGTTTTTTAGTTTAATGAGGCTCCATTTGTCAATTATTGGCCTTAATTCCTGGAAAAATGGAGTCCTGTGGAGTTAGTACTTTTCTATACCTGTGCATTGTATGGTACTGCCTGTGTTTTCTTCTAGCACTCACAACATTTCAGGATTCACAAACAGTACTTTGATTAAATTCTATTGACTTTGATACAGAGTGGTAGATACAGGTCTACTTTAGTTCTTCTTCATATGGATATCTAGTTTTTCCTGCATAATTTACTAAATATGCTGCTTTTATCCCATGTGTATTTTTGGCTTCTTTGTTCAATATCAGATGGCTGTAGTTATGTTTGGATCTTATATGTTATTCCATTAATCTACATGCCTGTTTTGTATGAGTGCCATACTATTTTTATGACTAGAGTTTTGTAATATAAACTGAAATCTGGAATGGTAATTCCTCCCATATTCCCCCCTTCTCTGAATATTTAGGGTCTTTTGTGATTCCATATAAATTTTATAGTTTTTTTTTCCTCCCCTTCCATTGCTCTAAAGAATGCTGTAGGTCATCTACCAAGTTTACTCTGGAGGAGTGTTTCAACATAGATAAGTCACTATAAATCATATAAATGGACTTTAAAACAAACAAATAAACAAATCGCACATGATAGTCTCAACAGATATAAAAAAAGGCCTTTGGCAAAATCCTATATGTCTTCATAATAAAAGTCCTAGAAAGAGTAGGACTGGGCATATCACAGCATAATATAGACTATATATGATAAATCCTCACCCAACAACATCCTACAAGGAGGCAAACTTGAAGTATATCCTTTAAAACTGGGTCCAGGAAGAGCATGTTCACTTTCTCCACCCTTTTCAATATAGTATTTGAAGCACTAGTTGGAACAATAAAGCAAGAGAAGGAAATTAAGGAGATACAGATCAGAAAAGACATAGTTGAATTATCCCTATTTGCAGAAGATATGAATTTGCAGAAGATGTGATATTATACATAAAAGATACTCAAAATTCCACCAGAAAATTTATAGAAGCAAATAATACTTTCAGCAAAGTAGCAATAGATTTCTACTTACCAATAACACAAAGGCTGAAAAAGAGATCATCCAAACATGGCTGCAATGAGCAGCTTTGAAGAAATGCAGGCAATGGTACTACTGGCATATGAACCTGTGCATCTTGGATTTGATCTCTTATAATATACTCAAGTATTGAACACAGTTTTCAATCATTCCAACAGTGTTTTTTATCATTGGTTAAAATTATATTCTAAAACAATGACTAATAATTATGTAAAACATTAACATTATTTTATTTAAAAATAATTAAGTCTTGGTTGGAGTATAGCTTAGTTGGTAAGTGCTTGCCTGGCATTCATGAAGCCCCAGTACCACATAAAAATAAATGTGGTGATTCATGCCTATAATTCTAGGTTTTGAAGATAAAGACAAAAGGATCAGGTCATAGCAGGGTTGAGACTTTATATCAAAAACAAATGGTAAATAACAAGGCAAATAATGAATAATTGTGGTTTAAAATAATCAAATTAAATACAGTATTATATTTATTTACTTTTAATTTGCATACATATGTCTGTATGTACAACTGTGCACCATGTACATGCCTAGTACCTGAGAAGTAGAGAACATAGAGAATACCCCGAGTCTTAAGTCACAGATGGTTTTCATCTGCCATGTGGGTGCTAGGAATCAAACTAGAATTATTTCTACAGCCCATATTTTACTTATGAACTAAAAATAATAGTTACTAAAGAAAATTATTATGGTTTGACAGTCTCACATGCCTAAATTTTAATGTTTTGGTTTGTTTGATTGTTTTCCCAAATGAATCTTCCCAATGATTTTAGGACAGCTACTGTATAGAAAAAAATAAATAAAAATAAAAGAGAATGTGAGTTTTATCCTGTCACTCTGTCAGGGTTAATTTTACATCTGCTGCTTGAACACAGCACCTGAATAGAATAGGCTGATAATATGTGTACACAGACAAAGCTCCAACTATTCTCATTTATTATAAAATTATTATTAAGACAAATGTGCTTAACTGGCACTGTATGGGCTAGGGTGGGGAATGATTATAAGTGGGTTTTACAAATTAATTTCCATGTGACTATACATTTTTATTAAAAGATAAGAAATTTAATATGCAAATTTAGAATCTATTATGATGTTATTGAAGCTCAAGAATTCTACTTATTATTTAGAAACCAGACCAACAGGCTGAGCATGGTTGTATAAACCTTTAAACCCAGCTCATGGACAGCAGAAGCAGGCAGATCTCTGTTTTAGGCTTACCCAGTCTGAATAGTGAGACTCCATTTTAGGAAAAAAGATAAGAGAGTATGACCTGATGTGTTGGGAGGGGGAAAGGACCTTGAATATGGATATAGAGGATAGACAGTGTGACTTCTTTGTTCATAATAGTAATAAAAAAAGAAAAAAGAAAACAACAACCAAAAATACTATATTAATAATTTTTGTAAAAATACAATAAAACAAGGAAATACAGTTTCTCTGTTCACTTTATTTAAGGTAGAACAGTTTGTTATTGACACTGAATAAATTTATTGACTTGTGATGATGATCAAAAGGGTCAGACTTCTAGTCATTTTAATTATTGCTTCTCAGGTGTATAGGCTATATTCTCAATAGTCCACACCCAAGATAGTTTCTTCCTTTGGCCTCCCTTGGATGTTTCTACTTGTAACCATTTGGTGTCACACTGCCTATAGCTCTGAAAATAATGTTGATGGAACAAACAGAACATGAAGTCAACTCAAAGAACTATCAGAAAGAATTGGTGGTTATCTCATGTTGCAGAGTTTTGGAGTATTTAGATGGCTATGATGGAACTGATAAAGGAAACAATCTCTGAGAGCAAAGGGTCCAGATTTTTCATCCTGAAACAAATTAACTACAGAAGCTCAAATGTGTATGGATTTCAAAGCCAAAGGTAAGCATTTGGAGAAGACATTTCTGTTACACATTAAAGTAGATAAAATTTTATACAAAATACATGAAGTGAGTCAAGAAGAAAGAGACAAAAGTGATATTGGAGGTTTAAATTCACCATAAATATGTCTGTGTGTTTGTGTGTGTGTATGTGTGTGTGTGTATGTGTGGGTGAGTGTATTTGGAAGAATACATCTTAAGCTAAATCCCTTATAATGTTTTGAATATAAAACTGGACTTTGTGAATTGGATCTGAATACCTCTAAAACAATGAAGAATGGTCCCAGGGATCAGCAGAGATATAAAATTCTGTCCCAAAGTCCAAGAGGAATTAAGACTGCTTGGAGATGTTTTCCTAGTAGGAAGCTGTAATATACTTAGTTGGTAGACAATTTCTAAGGAAATGTCTAAGATATGATTATAAAAAGTTGGCATAGAAAAGTCTACTAATTGCTAATAACTTCTAAGTTCTGTGGGGGCAAATTATATAACCGAAGATACAAGCTGTTTTCATATCCTGTTCCTGAAGTCTGCAAATAAGAGGCTGCAGTCACATAACACTTGGATGTTATTTTAAACATTTCAGCCAGTTTGTATTATGATTTTTATGACTTTGATTGATTCTTATTCTATCTCAAACATTTCTTTCCTGAAGAATGAATTTCTGGGGACCATAATTGAGAAAAGATGAAGTGCATACTATAAAAATCGAGAAGACTGATTATCAGAAAAGGCAGAGATCTACTCAATTAATCTGAAACCGGTAGGGAGTCGGAATAAATTCCTAGAATAATTAGGAGCTGTATGTTCAAAGCTATTATGGAATACAACAGATGTCTGTAGGTAGAAGAACAATGATGGAGGATGTGCCAATAATAAGGAAGATAATCAGAGCTGAAAATTCTGATCTCAGTTAGCTAGTGACAAAATAAACTTGAAGATTTAATTTTAGCTGTGAGCATAAACTACAATGTATTACTGAGATTTAGTGAACATGCATTTAGGAATGCAATGCTGCAGTGAGAAATAAAAACCTTCAAACAGCACAGTGTTAAGGCCTTAGTGGAACAATCCACTTTTAAAAGATAGAGGTATGGAAAATGGTGGAGAAATTTCTAAAAGTATATCAAGAAAGAGCACAGCCTGACTGGTTGGTAGAGTATCTAAATGAAATTTTCATTGTATATTGTATGGATTTAATATTATTCTTTTCCAGAAACCCCTTCAGAGATTATGTTTTACCAGCTTCTGGATATTCTTTAGCACAGTCATATTGGCTTATAAAAGTAATGAACATGCTAAAATAATGAGTAAATGAATACAAGTATTTTATGTATAACTATGGTTTTAGGGAGCTCTAAGAGAGTTCTGATTTCATTCTTAATTCAGACCAGTATTTATCAGCGATGTTAGAGACAGTAAATAAACCATATTCTGCTGAGATCAATTGTGCAAATTAACTTGATTTTACCCCTACTGGTCATGGAATATTGCTTCAGTGGGCTGTATAAAATTTATGGTATCTAAATTTCAGTAAAACATTTTATAAGCACTTGCTGTATCTTAATGGAAAGTGTGGAAATATTTGGACTGAATAATCTTGCCATTAAATTATTTTGTAGCTTGTTAGACAACTACATTCACAGTGTGTTGATTAGTGAATCAATATTATCTTGAAATTACCTTATTAGAAGTCAGTCCCATGATTAAGCTCTTGGCCAGTTTCTCACTAGTGATTCAAAACAAGTTATACAAGGATCAATTTTTACATGTGTAAATAATTACGAAATATACAAACAGAAGTATATTCTGAACATGACATTTCAGCTAATAAAGACAGACTTGAAAGTTTCTAGCAAGTTGGAAAGCATCTTCATAATTAGCACTTTAAAAATTTGAAATCTCCAAGTATATGAGAATAATGATAGTCCTGTGAAAAACAATTAGAGGCTTTATTTGATGGTAAGTTCAATATGAGTTTGTAATGTTAAAAAGTTGATAAGAAATCTGACACCAGCTTTAGCTTCTCACATATCCAGAATATGTAAAGATCCTAGCTTTCTTCTAAATCACACATATCTGACTGTATCTTCTAAACCATCAGTTTGGAAGTGATTTTGAAGACAGGCATAAGTCCAGATGAGAATGTTCTGAACAGATTAAATAATCTTGACCTTGTAATATGAGAGAAGAGGAGACATTTCAGCAGGAAGACAATACTGGTAGTGGGTGTGGTAGATTCAGGTACAACAGAGCAAGACCTAGAGACATGGTTTTGAGGTCTTGAGGACCCCTGTATGGGGGGCATGACCGGTTGCCTTTGAAGACCAGTTGCATACTCCTCTTCCTGTTTGTTTCCCAAGTTCTCAGAGGGAGGATTGCCACCACTGCCAGGTGGGACATTTCAATGCCCCAGAAATTGCCCTAAGGTTCAATCTTGTATCAGTGAGTGTTTCATATAAACTCCTTAATAAATAGCAATCCTTTTATATAATCAATTGCCAATCAATAATTCTTAGAATACTTGGCACTCAAAGTAAGGCATTGATTCGGACAGACTTGGGAAAGCTTTTAAAAAAATTCTAAAGCACAGAAAGGGGGCCACACACTGGGCTTCCTGGTCTCAGTCTCCTGGCAGCAACCTGGGAGATGCAGCCAGCAGCAGCCGCCATAAGCTTATCAGTGTGGCCGATTTACAGTCTCTCTCAAGGGTTGTGGTTCAAAGAGGCTTCTTCCAGCTCTTGCTTTTGAGTCTGGGAGCACAACTGTGGACTTAAAAACATGGCTTCACAATATTTAATACTGCTTCCCAGAATTGGAAAGGTAAGCATGACTCTGATACTTCTGTTGCATTGAAAAGCCGAGCAGAGTAGTATCAGCAGTCAAAGCAGTGCGTTAGAGTCTAGCATTTTAAAATCTCTTCTGGGTTAGAAAATAATCAATGATATGCAATAAAACAGATTCAGATGGAGAAAACCTCTAAATGGGTTATAATGTATGTGAAAAAGTATATGTTGGCTGGAAAAGAAAAGAAAAATGATAGAGAAATTTCTTTAAAAAGAGAAATAGAATATTAAAAATATAATAAGCCACATAAAGATAAAAATACAGTCTAAATTAAGTTTATCTTTGTGTTTTCTTTTAAATTTTTAACTTTTAATGAGCTAACTGCAAAAAGACATTTGATTGTAAAGGCTGCTCATTTAAACCAAGATATATATTTTAAAGATATCTTGACTTTGAAATTTGGGTCTAAGGCTATGTTGCTTTGAAAAAGAGATTGTGCTTTTATTTCCATAGAAAATGAGAACTTGTGGATTGTTTCCAGGCTAATATGGTTTGATCAAGGAAAACCCCCTGAAAAAAAAATGTCTGATGGGAACAGATGGTTTCAAGACTGCCAACTAAGATGACCTAGCCTCAGGATCCCTATAAGGTTGCCAGTGCCCCCAATCAGCAACAACTAGTAATGGAAAGCTATGCCCAAATTTCCAAAATTTTGTTTTTATTGTAAATGATTAACAGTCATAGTCAATCTCTTTATAAGGAGAAAAGGAGGATACAATATAGAAACTTTTTATTACAAAGGTAGATTATTGAATCTACTTTAATCTAAAAAAAACTATTAATTTAAAAATATTTTACATTGGTATAGATTTTGATTTATTGATACAAATTTTAGGTCAATTTGTTATACTATGTATATGTTTCTACTCTTGCTTAGGTATTATGTTTATGTAAATCATTCAAATTGTAACGTATAATTAAGAAATACAGATTAATAGTCATCTATGATAACCAAACTTATAGTCATGTTAGTTAGGTTTTTTAAGGTAGATAAAGACATATTTAATTAGATAGGTAATCTTCAAATACTTCAAAGACCTACAGAATATAGCATTTAAAATATTTTAAGAACTTAAACTTTTCTGGATAGTGAGACAATTCTGTTCCTGGCATCATGAATCTACTTCAAGAGAATGATGGGCATTGAAGAACGTGCATATGGAATTTATTTCCTTTGTTGTAAAAGTTAGCCATTGGACAAGGTGGGGAAACATTGTTTTTAAATATTTGCATGACTCAATTTTGTTTGTACCTATTACTAGAGATTATACTTATTTGGTATGATTTGGGATAACTACTTAAGTTATTGGATATAGATTTGCATTAAAATTATTAAAAAGGCAATCAAGTGGACTTTGAACTTACCACCACTAAAAGTACTCACACAGAAATTTGTGTCTGGTGCACAAAAGCCTGCTTACCCCAGGGGCCGGAGAGAGGGCTTAGAGTTTATTTCTTGTTCTTTTAGAGGATCTGGGTTCAATTGCAAGTGTCCACACAGGGTTCACAACCATCTATCATTCCAGGTTTGGGAGTCTGATCAGCTTTCCTATCTTTGTGGGCAATAGGTATGGGATGCATGCAATACAAACAGCATACATATAAAATATAAAGAAAAAATTTAAATATAGTTATTTATTTCTTAAGAGATTATATTAGGTGATATTTAACATTATTTTTATCAGGAAAGAGGTAGAAAATAGCATGGTTTCTCCTAACTCATGAAGAAATCCTTTAGTAAAGGGATTGCATAAGAACATCATATACTGGGATATATCTACATCTGTCACCTATCAGTCTATTTATCTATCTATCATCTATCTATATCTACCTATCTACCTACCTATATCTCTCTTTATCTGTCATATATTTATTTATCATCATCACAATTATCATCTATTTAACTGTCTACTTTCTATCTATTTCTCTATCTACCTATCTGTCATCATATCCACAAATATTTAGCGTGACATGCTCCATTCTGAAAACATTCTGATTCCTTAAAGGATAATAAATGATAGAACAAAAATTGGTATAGGCTTCAAAATGAGTCAACTGGACTAACCTATTCATAATTTACATTCCATTAAAGAACCCTTTCTTTAATATTATTCCTCTTTTTCTCTTTGTTTTCCTTGCATTGTTTGATTACTGTAAGATGATCAGTGGTAGAAAGGTGTGAGTGGTAGAAAGGTGTGAGTATCTGGAAAAGATAGATTTAATATAAGTAAGTGACTGGTCTCTCAGCAAAATTTGACACTAATCTCATATTCTTATATTTTAATGATATTCTGGATACAGTCTTTAGAGAACAACATATAGATAAAAAACTTTATGTGGATAATAATCAAAGTCTTCTATAGGTATGTTATATTTTATTGTAAATGTCACATTACAATATATGATGTACTCTTTTTTTAAGTCAGAAATTATTTTTCTTCATTATTCACATTACTCATTAATTGCTGTATTTAAACAATTACAGAATGTTCAGGCAATTGGGAAAACTGTCCTAAAGAAAGTCTTATGTTAATCTATTTCGGAGATCTGAAGAATAAGCTGAGTCACTACCATAATCATTAGAATATTTAAAGCAATTTCAATTATTATTAATAGCAAAACATTTCACAAATATGAAGTAAGTCATAATATAGTCTTGTGAAATTTTTTACATCCAGCGTTTCAGGTAATATTTCCATGTGATTTTTTGAGCACTCCTGTATGCTCAGTGTCCATTAGTATCACAACAGTGGGTTTTACAAAAAAAAAATGGAAAGATGGTCCATCTCACAAAGAGCTTTATGGTGTGACACCTGCCTGTATCTCTGGGCTCATCTTTCATGACTCATCTATGCTCTACTCCATAGACATATTACATCTAATTATTATAACTGCATCTCTACACTATACCCTTGATTGTCATCTCTTCTTTCATGCCATTAATCAAGCAGATTTTCATTATATTATGTTCATTTTTCAAAAAAGCTTTGATGACAAATTTTAATGATTTCAGGGATTTCCAAATAAATAGATATGTATTAATTTATCATCTCTTCATTCATTCAATTATTTACCAAGAAAGACACTAACATAAAAAATCATAGAAAAGCAACTAAATAATTATCCTCTATAATGTCACAAGACTAGTAAAATTCATGGGTAAATAAATAATGTGATATGATCAAGCTGCTAATTTTGACTAGGGTAACCGGAAAAGCATTTTGAAGATGAAGAAGCAGTTTAAAGTTGTTAGTAGGGGTTGAGGGCATGGCAAAATGCAGCTGGATTGGGTTTTAAGGTATGTCTAACAGTCATCATTTGGCAAAGACAAAGGAAGAAGATAGCTGATGTCACAGAAAAGTAAAAAGTTGTGAGAGTTGACATATAAGGAAGGTTTAATGTATATCAATGTTAATAGTTTAGAAAGAAAGGTACAGATTAAGTTCAGAATACAGACAAGTACTAAATAATCTAAACTTTTTTGCAAGCTTCGAGAGTTCATATCATTAAAAATTTCATTGGCAAGTCACTGATGGGCATTTGTGGGGAACAGAGGAAGCCTTGAATAAATGAATCCCTGAGGGAATGTATGCTATTGACATGGCCAAAACAAGGTCAAGGAACTGAATGTTTCAACTCCTTGGGCTTAGCAAAGCCTTTCCTCTGTGTCCAAATGTGAATGTCAAAAGAGCTTGAAGAAATTGTCGATGGTAATTTTCTCACTTGGGTATTTGTCCTGAAAATTGCTTGCTTACAGAGACTGCTTTCACAAGGATGAGCTAAATTTGTCCCCTTGTTTAGCTATATACTGTAACAACTGTCTCTTTGCTTCAGCTGTATGTAATAACCCTTGCTTCCTGTTCAACTGAATAAAACAAACATGAGCTTCAAGGAGTTCTGTGTTTTCTCCATCAGAGCATAGTCCCTATCATTCCAGGGTGTCTATCTGAAGTCCATCTTTTAATTATTCTCTAGTTGCTCTGGTATGGTCCAATCTCTAGAACTGTGAAAGGATGTGGCAGGTACTCAATGAACAGATTAGAATATTCAAATATGCTTTAGCTGGAGTCTTTCCAGAATTGCAGTAAATCAACAGAGAGTCTATGAACAGCAGTGAAGGTATTAGACAATGAATGAATGAATAACAGCAGGTACTGTATCTATATGTTCAAGGTCATAGAGATGCCATGGAATGTGCTTGCACATGGTGATTCCTCAATATGTAGCTTTTGAATAAAGAGATAAATGAGATCATGTGTAAAGCATTTGAGATAATTCTATAAGAAATGATAAAGGTCTGAATGAAGACATTGTTAATGGAGAATAAGATGTGTGTTATCAGAGCATCTCCCCCTGGGCTAGTGGTTGTCCTTTTCCTAGTTCCTCTCCTAATCTTTCCCTTTCATATGCCTATTCCTATCTTGGTATATAGATTATCATCTACTCATATAAGTTGACTTTATCCTAAGTTCCTCAGTTAATTATTTTTGAGATTATGACTACTTAAATGCAATATTTCTGTCTTTCCTTTCCTCCTAAAACCCTCTCATATACCTCTGTTTCCTGCTGTCCTTCAAATTCATGGCCTCTTTTTAAACTAATTGTTATTGTATATGTATTATATATATATATTTCTAACTAAAACCTACTCAGTTCATATTAATTTAGTTGTATGTATACTTTCATGGGAGACCATTTGTCTTTGAAGGACCAATTGATGTGCTCTTCCCTGGGGAAGATCACCTTTCTCATTCCACTTGCAGATTTCCACAGTTGCTTATACTTCTTTGTGTAGGATTGAGGTCTTTTGTTTTGTTTTGTTTTTTTCTGTCCAGTCTGGCATGGTGTTCGGCTCATGTTTGGGTAATCATGCTGGTGAGAATTTCTGGGAGAGTCTTCTGACATTAGTGAGAGGTACTACTGTAGAACAAACTTTCTGATCCTCTGACTTTTACAGTCTTTCCATCCCCTGCCAGTCTCCTGAGCCTTAGATGCTGGAGTGCTTTCTAAATGAACTCACTGAAATGAAGCTCCATAACTCTACATTTGGATTGGTTGTGGTTTTCTGTAGTGGTCTCTGTCTGTTGCCAAGAGAAGGTTCCTTGATGAGGGATGAAGACTACACTAAGTGTGGGTATAAGAACCAATATTTATAGAACGCTGTTGAAGATTGTTCTGGCTTAGTAAACTAATGGTTGTAGATTCTCCTATAAGCATGACTTTACTAGTACTGACTAATTTAGCTAACTGCCTCTTGGGAAAGGCTATCTTTGAATAAAGTCACATTCAGGGACACTGGGGCTTCTGGTTTCAATGTATGTATTTGTGGAGCAAATTAGCAACTCACAGCACACTGTATTCTTTCAAATGAATACACTGCAGTGTATATTCTGTAGTTTTTTTAAAATGTTTAATTATGTGTTGACTTTGATAGCAATAGGCAGAAAAATTGCATTGTCTCACAAAGCTTATGTTATACCTACTTGTTCTTTCCTCTATCCAAACCCTTGGCTACTACCTGCCTTTTTTCTTTTCTTTTTTGTTTTTTCAATTTAAAAGTCTCTTTCTTTTCACCTTACAACCACAATTCCCCCTTCCTCCCCTCCTCCCATTCACCCCCCCATTTTCCCCTACCCACCCCAGCCCCACTTCTCAGAAAAGGTAAGGCCTCCTGTAGCATGAATTCCTATTGTACTGAAAGAGATTCAGTGCAAGCTGCAATCCACAGCTTGGGATCAGAAATACCCTGGACTGATCCTTCGGATCCCACTCCAACTATAGGAACACCTGATTCACTCTTGAGGGAGGAGGGACAAAACTGGATTTGCCAGGAGTGGAGACTGATCTAAGCATTATTGGGTCAGTGGGACCATAGCACTGTCTGCTGCCTGCCCAGGGAGGGGATGGGGAGTTGTGGAGAAGAAAAAATGACCTGATGTGGTGGGAGGGGGAAGGGACCTTGAATAGGGATATACAGGGATGGCAAAAAAATTCAGAGGGAAAGCTGAACACAAAGTAAATATATGTGTAGCAATCTTATTGGCATTATCACCCTTAATAAGTCATGCTTATGATTTTTATCTTCTTTATAGTTATTGTTAACTTATCAGCATTTCAAATTCATTTTACTGTTTTTCTTGATAAATATAAAATAAATAAAGAAAAAAAAAAAAAAAGAAAGAGATTCAGAGCCAGTTATCAGGGAAAGGCTGAAATATCAGAGAGAGGAAACACCAGTCAATTCTCACCCAGCTGTCTTCCAGCGCCTCGCTCCTGGTCAATTCTGCTCTCTGTGTTGTTTTCCTACACCTCCTTAAATACCCTCTCAGCAGCTGTATCCCATTCAGGTTAGGATTAAAAGCAGGAACTATTCTATTTGGTAGTCAGCTTTGAACTCACAGAGACACAGAAAGTTCTCAGTCTCCAAGCTATGGAATTAAGGGTGTAGGTCACCACTCCCAGGTTTTCCCTGTGCTGGGATTAAAGGTGTGTGCCATTGAAACCCTGCTGTTTGGCCTTGTACTCAGAGCTGAAGAACTTCCTGAGCTATTTCTGCCTAGATTTTGACTGTGTGTTGATCTCTTGATATTCCAGGTTTTATTAAATATGTAACATATCACCACAGCCTCCCAAGCCATCTGCCTTTTTAATGTATCTACAGTTTAAGTCTTTCCAAGTCATGCACCAGAATTGTGTGACTCTTCATCTTTACAGATTGGCTTCTTTCACTTAGTAATATTTGATAGTAAAAATGTAATTCATATTTTGTTGATTGATTTTACAACCAATGATTTCTGCTGTTTTTTTTTCCAAACCACTGACTTAAAGATACATGAAGCAGGTAGATTAGACTATCAGGAGAGGGAGAGTCAAGGTCTGAGAGCTGGAAGATGTCTAGGATGAATGTTGAGCTGGCCTGTAAGTATTAATTGAAGTCCTAGGTGTGGTGGCGTCCACCCAGAAAATGAAGAGAGGATGAAAATTAGTGAGTTGTGGAATAAAATCCTGCAAGTCTCAAATCTGCCATGAATTTTACTTTGATTAAACTTGTGAATTTAATTTTGATTAACTGTCTTTATCTACATATATGCTAGCTTTATTTTCATTAACTATTTGTTAATGTCGTTCACAACCATTTTTGTGGGTTTGTTGGTCTTTTCCTCATCAATTTTTAAGAAATAATTCTGTGTTAAAGTACATCACCCATTGTTGAGTGTTTTAAATGCTTTTCTAATTTTTTATGTGTCTTAATTTTATCATATTAATTGCTGGGTAGAAGTTAAATTTATTTATGCACAACCTAGCAATGTGTACTTAGCTGCCATCTATATTTTCTTGTATGCATATTGAAGCTTTATCCTGTGCTTAGTTGCTAAAGTGCTTGCCTAGCATGTAGAAAGCCCTGGTTAAGTCCTTAGCACCCTAAGCCCTCTGTACCTGGAACAAAAGAGTGAAGATTCTTCTCATCAAAGAAGTTTGTTTTGCAACTGATGGAGACTACTAAAGAGATCCATAACTGGTCAAAATGCCAAGGATAAGTTACGATGGGGTACCTAGTCCCAACTGATACATCTACAGAGCAATCTTTACATCTAGGCTGAGAAGAAATTGCAGAATTGGAGTGGGACAGAATGACTGTAAGAGCCAGAGGACCAGAACACCTTCAGTAACATTGCTTCTCTTAGACATGACAGGAAAACTACCCAGGAAATCTCAACAGTATGGTTTACTACATAAGATCTACATAAAGATAGCAGCAGTTCACAAACAAACACAAATAGGGGAAATCTCACAAGGCCTCAACCCTAGATATAAAGCTAAGGCAGTCAACAACTACTCAGAGAGGACCAATCAGTTTTCTCCAGGGATAAACTCCTGGTTGTCTAATTGAAAGTGGCCAGCTCTGGATGCATATGCACACAAACAATACAAATGGATTCAGTAGAGCTTATGTTTGTAACAATAATTATTACAAAATAAGTCTTGAACATAAAAATTGGGGGCATAAGAGTAATTAGAGGTTGGAAAGAAAGGTAAAGGCATTATTCATATATGAAATTCCCCAAAATCCTTTAAATTATGATTCACTCTCATTATCTCTTAAGAAATTTAACTTATTTTTATTCAAAGTAATAACTTGTCTTTTTTATTTCTTATTTCAGCATTTAATTTGATTTATTGTACCACCACCTGGTATAAATATTTGGGGAATATGGAACTTTCAAAGTATATGCACACCAACTGTAAGCCAAAGTACATACAGCCATTCAAGAATAACCTACCATTACTAAGTAATCATACATTTTATATATAGAAAACTACAATTATTTTTTCCTGAAATTTCATTAAATAATTATAAGTCAAGTCTGATTTCACTAAGTTTATCTGTCACCTCAAGGAAGCTTGGGCAATCAGATCATCGTTGCTTTAAAAAAAATTGTCCTGAGTGTAGAATTTTTATACATTGATTTTTAGGTTTTGTAATTAACCTATAGTTTTTCTTCTAATGTGAGTTCTACAATAGTTTTGTTAACATTAAACCATCCTTGAATTCTTAGTATATTATTTGAAAATTACTAGCACAATAAATTCATTAACATTGTAATATGTTTAATGACATTGTTTTAACGTACAGTCCTTCTGCTCCCTTTTATTTAGAATTCTCATATTGAAATGCATGTGTGAAATTAATCCACTTCTTTTGTGAACTGCTTCCATTGTATTTTGGCAATTATAGTAATCTCATGAGGACTCTTATAAATTTTAATGTCATTATTCTTTGAATTTTGTTATGAATAAAATTTTCAAGTAGAAGTTTCATAGGATGAAAAGCCATAACAGTGAGCACTTGCATCAATCATCACTATGTATTTTCACTCAACATTCCTTATGTTGTTGCAACCTTCAGTGGGGAGCTTCTGTCATTCTTCGCTTCATTCAGTAGAGTCACAACAAAATGAAACATTATATTGTACCTTACCTGCTGAGCAAATGAGTTTTGAAGTGTGGGGAGCTTCTGTCATTCTTCGCTTCATTCAGTAGAGTCACAACAAAATGAAACATTATATTGTACCTTACCTGCTGAGCAAATGAGTTTTGAAGTATCTTTCCCAACACACACACACACACACACACACACACACACACACACACACACACACACATGCACGCACACACGCACATGCACACACACCCAGAATGAGAGAGAGAGAATCTCATTCTTTCCTTGGGGTTTAACTATCAATTTTTGCCATGAGGTACAATATTTCTAGTAAATTTGTCTGCAGAAATGGATTCCAATGATGGCTAAGTTTTTAAGACTAATTTACATGACATTATTAAACTTTCTTCATATGGGGCAGAAGTGGGGTTAAATGTATGAGAAAGATAAATAATGAAGATTTGGTATATTAGATTGCGATATCTTTGTCAACTTTTTACTGTGTACTGAACTACTTATTAAAATTGCTTATCTGCTTATTCAAACTGAATTGTTTCTGTGGTGGAATTTCCTAGTTCTTAGAGATTTAATATACTTTTAAGACTTTTTAAACTGCAACTTAGTAGGCAAAAGTACTCTGGGAAAGAACAGAAATTTAATAAGTTAAAGAGACATATGGCAATGTGCAGTGTATATTGAAGCTATGTGCCATCATATTAGAGATAAAAAATGTTTTGAGTAAGTAAAAAGTGGGTATGAGTGTATTTGTTATATTTTGTTTTGAAAATCAGATATTCTATCATTAGCAGAAATTTTTGGCCTCTGGAATGTATGTAATTTTTTATTTTTGAAGCTAGTAAATATGCATTCATGATATCTTTACAGCTACCCACATTAATATCTACATTTCATTTAGTATCAAACATGCCTCATTATCATGCAGGATTCATTTTGTGTTTTTAGTTAGGACACATTGTTAGACATTTGATGTGTTGTAAATTATGAATAATGTTTCAGTCAAGTAGCCTCTTGAAGTATTTGGGGACCTATCCAAAAACTCAGATTCTGAACACAGTCTGCATATTCAAGATGAGGAAAACAAACAAAACAGACCAAAACTTATTCACTGTCTATGAGAATTATATAGGAAATTGAATTCAGAACAGAGATGTATTATATCCTGTGTGTGAGAGAAGGTCTGTTGTGGGGGCCCTCTTTCCCTCTGGGCATATTGGCCGCTAGGATAGAGGGCTAAAGAGGCAGTTGCAGAGACAGAAAGCTTTGCAGGCTCATGAACACCTGGAGACAGCTCTCCAGGAGAAAGATTTCCATGAATCAGCCTGTTTTAATCCAGAATATAAAGGATATATAGGATTGGGGAGCCTATATATTATACATATTAAACCCTAATTTGCATTAAGTGGCATGCTTCTATCACAAGGTTTAGTATGTGGCAGCAAGTTCCTAGCACAAGCTTTCTCAGCAGGGATCTGTGCCAAAGGTCAAGCTAAGGATGAATCAGGCCTCTGGTTTTAAAGAGGGCTTTTGGATAAGGTCAGTCCTCCAGGCCCAGGGACATTCTCCAGATAAGGACAGGTAGAGAGCAGGGAGCTTTGCTGAAAGGAGGAAGCTCCTTGTTGTGGAGTTATTAAGATAAAGGGAAGCTGTCACCTCTGATCAGCCTGCATGGTCTTCCAACAATCTGAATCTGGAGGAATTTGTAACATAAAGCAATAAGTAATGTAAATGTAATAGAAATACAACAAATAATTGTGAACCAGTAGGAAATCTTGCTAGATATAAGCTGTTAGTTGTTAAGGAAGCCAATGGGGGGGGGGGGCGACGCAAAAAGAACTTTTGTCACTTTGTGCTTTTATGTGGAACAAAACTGTTGAACCATGAGTGGGCCTGAGAAACCAGGCATAGTGGCACACATCTTAAATCCCTGCTGAAGAAGCAAGATAGATCTCTGAGTTCGCAGCCAGACTGGTCTACACAGTGAGTTCCAGGTTAGCCAGAGCTATAGAGTGAGAGTTTGCCTCTAATAAGCTAACAATCAAAAAAGAAAAAGAAAAGTAGGAATTATAATAATGTGTTATAATTATTTAAAAAATTGAACATAGCACCAAATAATACAAAGATCTTCCATTTTGGTGTTTTTTCTCTTCGGATTTATAGACACTTTCAAATTTATGGTTGGGCATACTTTAGAACCACCCAAAGTCCTTTTTCCCCATTCCAGAACCAGGGTCTTGGCTGCTTTCAATGACTCAGTGCCAATGCCCTGTCATCACAAACGACCAACGGGGACACATTTCTATCATCATCAAATTTTCCCTAAGTGCATGCTCCATGCTCCCTATAAAGCTTACAATCCCAACTGGCCTACTGGTGTAGCCGCCATTCTGGCTCAGAGGCAGACATTTTATATCCCTCCTCCCTAACCCCATAATAAATCTCTTATGGGAGGTCTATTGCATGATGTTAATTTTGTGGTATTCCTTGGCCCAGAGTGCCAAGATACCCTTTTGTTGCAAAATCCTTTGAACCATACTTTCTTAAGGAAATTTTCATGTACTTTCTTTATTTGGGCTAGCTTGACTTAAGTTGATTCCAATTTATAATTAATAGTGTAAAAAGAAAAGCTCAATTTTACTATCCATTTCTGTGTAGTAGTTGCTATATCATACTGAGTATTGAATAAATATATCTTTACATTTCTATCTGAAGTCCAACAATAATGACTATAGTCTATTGTGTGGCAGGATTCCCAGTTACTTATAAAGACACCAAGATCTTGACAAACAAAAGAACCTTTCCAACACACTGTGCTAAAAATCTTGTCAATTATAAAAGAATTGTTAGTCATTGTGGGGTTGAGGCAATAGGGATTTACATGACTTTCCCCCCCCCCCTCCTGCCCCCAGAACTCTGTAGGATCTAGCCAACAGTTTTTGGCCACATTTTAGACAGCATTAAGTTTCTTGGCAATGCCAAAGGATCAGGTCCATGGAAGCTGACTTTGTCACTAATTATTCCAAGTTCATTCTATTCCCAAACAAAGCCACTTGAGGACAAGTCTGCATAATGTTGTGAGTGCATGCAAAAAGAGGCATTGGGAGTCTTCTCCAGACATACACATTTGAATCAATTCAGATGTACTTTTTTGCTTTTTGATATTTACTAGTTAGTGTTATTGCTATACTTTTGGTATGGAATTTTGAGATTTAATACTCAGAAGAAAACTAGGTCTCAGATCCTTGTTCCTCTGCAAGAAAGATGTCAGCAGATAAGCCCGTTTAGAGAAAGGCTAGCCCCATCAAGTGTAATAATAGCTTCAATCCCAACAGCCACAAATGGTTTAGTTTTTATATGTGTATGGGGTGCAAGAGGGTCCACAGATCTTATCATTTATGAAAGAAGTGGATATTAGAGGACTTTTATTATATGTAGAACAATTTCGTGAGTTTGGGAATGAAAAACCATGTCAACTATTGTGAAATTATTGTTTGTGAACTCTGGATTCTTAATAGATTAAACTAATAAGTCCCTAGGGGCCCTTTCTTTTCACTTTGGTCACTTTTCTGTTAACTAACTACATATTTACCTCTACTCCTACTCCTTGCCACACAGGGATTTAAAGCCCAACCCAAACATTTGACAATACATACTATTTAAAGGGTTGCCTTCAAAATACATTTCACAGTTTTTCATATTTTAAACAGAATAGATGTGAATCAGTATTTATAGCCAAACTCAGGAAACATTAGGCACATGTATTATATAATTGGTTATTTTCTTATATTTTCTTTAGTAGTTTGGTTTGTGGAGACCATTTTGTGTGTCAGTATGTAAAGGACAAAGAAGGCATGTGTTAGAAATAATTTTAGAAATCATTGGATTGAGCTTTTCATATGTAAATAAAATGAGAGGCAGAGAAGTGATATGCCTTGGTCCAATCCATTTTGTGCCTAGATCACATGGTCTTCTGACTCTACATTCTTTACTAAATTGAGAAAAAAGTCGTCATGGCTGAATTCAGCATGAAAATAAGTATCCATCTTTTTGTACCTTCCTGTATCCCTGTTCCTGTATCTAGAGTGCTCTCACCCTGAGTATCATGGCAAAAGTCACCTCTCTGTAGTCATTTCTTATTAGTTTCCCATTGAGCCTTGGACTCAGTAATTTGAAAAACATTATTCTCAGTGAAGTCCATACATGTTTTCCCATATCAATAGTCTTACTTTGTTTCTTTATAGTGCTTATTACAAGAGTCATCTTTCAAGACTTCCTTTTATTATTTTTATATTAGTAGTTATAACCTTTATCATAAAATTTATTTGAACTCAGAACTTTTATTTTACTTCAAAAACATTGACTTAGAATAGAATTTACAGTGTCTTATGGATGAAGATATTTGATCTATTTCTGAAGGTCTTTTTGTATCTCTGCTAAAATCCATTATGTACATGGCCTTCGTGATTGCCTGTGGATGCACATAAAGTTGAAACATAGAATGAAGCCCATTACTTCTTAGTAAGTCTTTAAACTTTGTGCTGTTTTTAAATATTATAATTCTTTTTTACTCATATCTAGATGCTTTAGAAATGAATAATTTAATACACCAGCCACTAGCTAAATATCACTACTTAAGTCAAAATAAGTTAACTAAAGTAGGCTCTGAGAAATCTGTTGGGTACAGTGGTGAGTGATTTTCATCCCAGCACTTGAGATGCAGAGACGAGAAGATCACTATAATTTTGAGGCCATCTCAGAATCATGGTGAGTTCCAGGCTAGCCAGGGCCATGTAGCTATTCCCCTTTTCAAGCATATAAAGAACAAAAATCAATTTCTTCATTTAAATGAACTATATTTTGACTAACTAATAGCTACATATCATTAGTAGGTACTACATCTGAGAGTATGCATACAGGAAAATCTCTGTTATTACAGACGTTTCTATGGGCTACTCTACTCTGGATATATGAACAATCCCACCTCAGAATCCTTCCACTTAAAATATATACTGTGCTTAAAACATGTGTACCAAGTTAGTAAGTGTATCAAATATATGGGCTATGTATTAGGAATATGAGTGACATTAATATTTTTGTACTATTTTGTTTGCTTTGTTACTTTCGAGGTTAAGATTTAAAATCTTAGAAAATGTATTACTCTTGATTCAGTTTCTATCTTTTAAAATGGACACCATGTTACTTGATAGAACTGGTACCAAAATAAGATGGTATAATTCAGCCAAAGTGCTTAGTTTATGATCCAGATACCTCGCAAGATACTCAGAAGGATGTTTAAGTTACTCTCTCTTCCTCTCATAATATATAAAAATACATAGTAGTTATTATTCAAGATATTTATATTATAGCTTTTGAGAAAACTCAGAAGTTAAATAAAAAGGTACTGAGAGCTTTACTCCACAGGTAGTATTTCTAATGATTCATAAAACATTAACCAGCCTTAAAGGAGTTCATCAATATTCTGAAATATTTTTGTTTCATTTCATTTCATTTTGTTTCAATATTTTTGTTATGTTTGTAGATTGCTTTATTTGGAGAGTTGTTATAGTTTCTACTTGTGGATGAAATAAATGTGTGAGAGAAGGATCATGGAATAAAAGTTGAGATAAAAGAGAGCTTTTCAAACAGTTCCATAAGAATCATAGCATATTTTTATAATTCATTGACACTCTTTCCCAAATAGTTCCTTGTTCTTCTCCAGATAAGCATGTAAAGCCTGCTCCAGAGCAGAAGTCTCATCTGCAATTCCTTACATCACTAAAGATTTATGGAAACTCACTGAGCTCATGCCAATCATCCACACTAACTTTCTATTTAAGTGAAGATTTTAAAAGTCAACATCCAGTTGCTTTCCTTCCTTTGTATGTTCTTGCTCTGCTTTGCTTTTAGTAAATGCTTTTACATTCTGCATTTTGCTTGTCCTTGCTTCTGTCATAGACTTCAAGATTAGCATGAATTATTATTAGTTTTTAAAATTCATTTCAGCTTGCTCATGTTTGTGATGAGTTTGTTTTATCACTACTCATTGTTGCTTCTTTGAAGAATCATTTCCTTTTCTCCAGCTCTGGGTGCTTTAAAGGATTTCATTTTGTCTTTGATTACCATATTTTGGCTTTATGTGTCCTAGGTTTTAAGATACTTGAATTCGTGGCTTTCTGGATTTGATCAGTTTGGAAAATTTTGGGTTATTTATTACTATCACTTTGTTTTTTCCCCCTTCACTCTCCTGAAACTCTAAATAGATACATACACATTGTGATTGATGTTAATTTCAATATTTTCATTTCTTATTATTTCTGAGAGCTACCATAGGAATATTTTACTCATTTAAAAATTTTGTTGAAAGGGTGTCATGTAGTCTAAGCTGGCCTTGAACTTGCTGTGTAGCTAAGGATAACCTTGAACTTCTGATCTTCCTGCTTTCACCTCTGTGCATGGATTATAGATGTGTAATATTTTACCTCATTGGCTAGTTTGTAATAACCTATTTTTAAAGCATAATTATTCTCTTTTCTTTGACAAATCTTCTATTGAAGCAGCCTATTGAAGGCTTAATTTTATTCACCAAGTTATTTTAATTAATTACTTTTAGTTATCATATTTTTTATTCCAGAATTTTTGTTTAGCTAAAACATTACTTTTTTGATACAATTTTTCATATTTTGATTATTGTCTTGGCCTTAGGGATTAATTCCTTTTTATTTTAACTTAATTTTAATCAAGAAAAGTATATTTTTTCATTTGAATATTTCTAAGGACTAGATATTCCTGGACAGCATTCAGGATGGCTGTCAAAAGGTAATAAAAAGAGGAGAAAGTTGATCACTGCTATCCATCAAGAAATTCCTTACTGGGTTAGGCTCTGACTATCCCATGTAATTCTCAGTGACTTACGAAGTTTTGTGTAGAAACAGAGTTGAGCCATCCTTACCTCTAAGCTACACAGAGAAGTTTCTTTTAGGAAGATAGGTCCTCTCTACCAACCACTGAGCATCAGGTTGCAGAGCAGAAAGGTGTCATGCTGAGACATGAAAAATTGTTCTTTACTCTAATCCAAGGGGATGGTTTCTAGCCATTGACTCTGTAGCTGAATTCTGCAAGAATCACTTGGTTTCCATTGATCTCTAGAGAACACAACTAGAGGAATGTTTAGTCATCATATTTCTTCACTGATATGTGATTCTTACACCAGGGGAATTCTACTCAATATTTTCAATTGAATGGTTTACTGAAGCAGTGGTCTGATATACAAAATTATGTGCAACCTCCAATTCCCCAAATCGTTAGGTACCTCTGTAAAATTTCTGTCGAGTATTAGTTTCTTCATTGTCCCACTGAATTCTGACATTTGAAGTGGATAAACTTGTTGTTGCCTCTGTCCATGCACTTATCTGGGTCAGCTAAACCCTTATAGCATAAAATCACTTTTTAACAAACAGACCCACAGTCACTATGGGATAAGTAGATGTACCTATGACCTGCAGATTGATAATAGCCACATTTTCTGTACCCACTTTCATTAGACAGACAGCCACAGTTGAATGTGGGACTGGCCTATATATGCAGCTAAGTATCTAGTCTGAGTAAGTAAGAGAAGATCTGAGTACCATGGTAACCAGTGGAGTTGTCTTCAGTTTTGATTAGGAGTTCTGGTCCTTGATTTAGGAACCACATCTGTGATGATGGCCCTTTTGCTATCAGATTTTTCAGGCAATATAGGATGTCACATGACAAACCAACTAAATTATAACTCACCAAAAGTTGCAGTTGAGTTATAATTTAGAGTCTCAGTTTTATACTTACAATATTAGACTGTAATGACTTGGGCTCTTAATTATTATTTTTATTTTAAAAATTGTTTTGATGCTCTTTATGACACATTTAATTATTTTTATTGAATAGTAAATGCTGAATATAAAATATAGACATTCTAGACAATAGTATTCACTTCCAAAAATATTTTTTTTCTATTGAGTATAAAAATTGAAACATATTTTTTTTTCAGTACTAGATTTGTGCTTCCGCAGGTGTCTAACCTGTTTTTGGCTTGCCATTGCTCACAGGGCATGGATTTCTTCTTGGGTAGTAACCTTCAGAGAATCATAATGGAAATCCTGTAGTGTTTACCTGAATCCCTCCAGATATCTGTTTGAGATGACTGAAGCCTCTGCTCATAACTGTGACTCTCAGCATTCCTTTGTGTTTTAATCAAGCATTTATAGTTTAGGACACAGGGATTATATTAAGATAAACTGCACACTGACGCCTAGGCTCACTTGTTTTGGATCTTGGCTCCTCATTCTCGGATAGCTGGGGATCCTGAATACGAACTCTCTTTTTCCTACCATTTAAAACTTTAGTGCTCATAAGCGACATGGCAGTTCTCTTAAAGCTGGGTGTCCTTTGCAGTGGTCAAGGTGGCCGAGCTCTGTTATTCCGAAGCCAGATGGTCAAACCTGCTTATGTCTCAGCATTTCTCTAGGACCAGCCTACCCCGAGATGGCATGGCACACAGCACATTCACCTATCACCAAGCCACCATTCTGGTTCAAAGGCTGCATCTCTCCACTGGACTAGCGAGAGGGTTGTCATCGTTTTGCTCTTGGGCCTGCTTCCAGCTGGTTACTTGAGTCCCTGCTCTGTGGTGGACTACTCCCTGGCTGCAGCCCTCACCCTGCACGGTCACTGGGACCTTGGACAAGTTGTGACTATGTTCATGGGGATGCACTGAAGAAGGCTGTCAAGGCAGGCCTCTTGGCAGTTTCAGCTTTGACCTTTGCTGGGCTTTGCTATTTCAACTACCACAATGTAGGCATCTGCAGAGCTGTGGCCATGCTGTGGAAGCTCTGACCTCTTTGGTGCAAAACCTTAGATTGTATGCCTCTTCACCTCTGCTCTGTTGATGCCATTCAGCTCACAATGAGGAGGGAATGAAGGGTAAGTCCATTGGTGGGCAGAATTTCTTCTAATTACATGGTTATTTTCAGAATTCATTTGTTGAGGGAAAGGTCTGAGAGGAGTTAGGTTCAACTGGTCATGAGTCTGGGTTCCATATTCCACTGAGTTTGTGGTTGCCTGCCCACTTGACTCATGATGTAACTGCACATTTAATGAACTCATGTTGCCTTTAACTACTGTTTCTTGAGGAGAGTTCAGCTTTCTCCTGTTCGGGTAAGAGGAGACTTCTCTACGTGGACTGGGAGGGGGGACTGTTCATTCATGAGTCAGAGGCATGAAATTGGAAAGGATTCCATTTGGGAACCTCTCACTTTGTTCAGTTGATACCAGCTGTTGATGGCTCAGCATCTCTGGAACTTCAAATCAGGAGATGCTGATGTCTCAAATTACCGAGGGCTTTTCTGTTTGTTTGTCTTTTGTTTTTTAGGTCTTAGGAAGGAAATCAAACAAAGCTGAGTTTAGAGAAGTTCAATTTAGGGAATTCTCCTTTGTAGGTGGGTTAAGATATGACAGATTCCAAACAGGCTTACACTTCTGATAAGTGTCACTTGTGCAGAAATAAGCTGTCTACAAACAAAAGACTTAGGAATAAAGTGTTTTCCCACCACGGGAATTGTTAATGAGAAATGATACTCTGAAAAAACAAAATTTTTAAATAAAATATAATGAATATACATTGTAAAAAAAAAAATAAAAAAAAAAACTTTAGCAGACTCCAAGGGAAAACCCTCTACCTTGTTTTGGCATCCTCTTGTTTGTTGTTCCCCAAACTGGCAAATTCTTCAAGTAAAATGCAGAGGCAAATGTGGAGTTCACTCTTAAAACTTGGCCCTTTAAATTCTGGCAGCGTTGATGGTTCCCTCTGATTTTCTATCCTGGGTGCATGATTGTTCCTTCTAGGATCCTCTGCAAGAAGGTGCTCCATGAGCGGGAAGAAGTTAAACATCTTGGAATAAACTTCTAAAGTGAGCCTGACATGAAAATGAGTCTGAGGAAAGTCAGACTACCTGCTGTAGTGAAATGTGAAGAGGAGGGTTTGGAGTTTGGGATGTCCTCACTGATAACCAAGGGCTAAGAGCATACACAATTAGTAGGCACCAGTCACCATCCAGCAGGTCAATGGGTCCCAGGTCTGTTGTCTTAGGAACTAAAAGAATGATATTTCACTCAGAGAAGAGTTTAGAAAGGAGCTTTATTTTAGGCAAGTCCTTACCAGGATGGAAGCCAGCGAGGCTTTACTAGGTTGAATCATGAAGAGGAAGCTGGCGTATCCAGTTAGCCCCCACACAATGTGTCCAGGTACCTCTCCACCTCAGTATTTCAGGCACACCTCAAGGGCCAATGATATGTCTGATCATGCAAAGCCTTCCATGAACTGCCAATGCTGTGTAAAAGGAGAGAAAGATAAAAAACAAAACAAAAACAGAACACAAACTAGTGCCTCGTATGTAGTTTTTGTATTGTTAGCTTCTGGCCAGGGCAAAACTGATAAGAGAACCAAGAACGTTTTTGGTTTCTGCGCATGAATTAACTTGTCAAGAAGAAGCAGAGCCACCCTCAACTTCCTGACCATCAATGACACAAACTAGAGGCATCAGCCATGCTAGAGTTCAGGTTCACTATTTTGACTCTTACTGTCAGTCAAAGCCTGAAATGTTTCATATTTCAGTTCTAGATTTTAAATAATATACATTTAATCCTATTATTTTAAATGTTCATTTTCTTTCTTTACTAATATATTCTCCTAAAAGAAATTTCTGAGCACAACATGATATTTATGCTTTTAAAAATGGATACATGTGACTTTCATCCTTTTCAGTTTTAGTTTGGATAAACTGCATAAAATCTCCTGATGTATTTTCTGTAGGAATACTAGATGGATGCTTCATAACTGGGTATGAAACAAGTATGAGAGTCTGAGACCCTAACCAGCATTCTTATTTCTCGACTCCATCATCTCCAGCATTCTTATTTCTCGACTCCATCATCTCCAGCATTCTTATTTCTCGACTCCATCATCTCCAGCATTCTTATTTCTCGACTCCATCATCTCCAGCATTCTTATTTCTCGACTCCATCATCTCCAGCATTCTTATTTCTCGACTCCATCATCTCCAGCATTCTTATTTCTCAACTCCATCATCTGACAATGAGGCAGATTAGCAGGAAGAAGACTTTCCAGCAGGTACATTTCTAACACTCTGTGCTTTTCTTTTCTTTTTTTGTTCTCCCTTAAGATCTCAATGTCTCCTCTGATGGTCTTCTCTCTAGTTTTAGGATATATATGCAATATTCATACATAAAAATTAGAATTTGGGATACAAATATGAGAGAAATTATACCTATTTTTTCAAGAGATATAATAATTCTAGTTTCACCCTTTCCTGCAGATGTCATGATTTCATTTTCCTTTATGTTTGAATAAAATCCCATGATGTATATGTATACTATTTTCTTTATTCATTCCTCTGTGATGGACATGTAAGCTGGGTCCCATTCTTAGCTGTTGTGAATTCAGTAGCAATAAATGTAGATCACAGGTTTCTTTGCATTAAGACTCGGTGTTAACGGTTATATATTCAAGCTTCTGAAATCTTAACATCATGTTCCAAGAAGCTATTTGAAAAGATGCATGAAAGGACAATGGCAATAAGAACAGCAGTTCAAACAAATAAGGTAGGAGACTGGGGAGGAGAGACTGAGAGAGAGGAGGAGAGAGAGGAAGAGAGAGAAAGAGAGAGAGAGGGAGGAGGAGGGAGAGAGAGCTTTCAACACACTCTCTGGGGGTGTATACTGAGTGTTATATTTCAATATGAAAACAGAAGGCAGCAGTATTGTTCAACTTGAAGAACTGTAATGGACTTCATGAATTAGCATGATAATATTGTGAAGGCATGGATTTATCCTTACAAAACTATTTCAGGGAAGGAGCACTTAATGCCTAAGGACAGGGCCCAGGTCTGAGTCTGGAAAGAATCTTAGGAATATGCCTGACAGCTAATAGATGTAAAACTTAGCTTCTCGCGGAAAGTTCAGCCAGCAGATTCAGAGCTGTGGTTAGTGCCAAAAGTAATAGCCAATGGTTGCTATACCCCATACTCCTTTGCCCAATCCTGGAATGCCAAGACATGTAATACCCCACTTACTTGTGCTTTTCTTTAAAAATCCGCTTACCTCTGGTCTAGTGACTGAAACCCTCCACTTCATCGAAACAACAGGTTTCCACCAGGGTTTGTTTGACCCTGTAAAAAACAATAAACTGACCTTCATGTGTTTACATCGAATTTAGCTCCTGGTGGTCTTCGGGGGTCCCTCAACTCATGTACAACAATAACCCATAACATCCACAGGGTGAGATAACAATAATTTCACACTGTCTAATTGTGAAAGATTTTTATGTCCTTAGCAGAATATTTCTTAGTGTTGTTGATATCTGAAATATTTTCAAAGTGTTTTTCACTTAGTTCTCTGAATCCCCCATAGATATTCTGCCAGGAAATAGAACAAATCTTTGTCTCTATCTACATTTAATGTCATAGATATTGTTACTTATATGAAATGAAGTTTCCAGGAGCCAGGTAGAAGTGGGGCTTAACCCTAAGTCTGCTGGCCCTCTCCCTAGCCTTTTCTACTAGACATTTGTGTAGGGCTAGGGAATTATGAAGAAGATTGAATCTTGTTTTACCATAGAAAGGAGTCAGGATAGATAATTGTGACTTCTGAAACTTTCCCATATTACTCAAATTTTACTTGTTAATTTTTTATTTTCCCCATTTCCACTTCACACACACACACACACACACACACACACACACACACACACACACACACACACACACACACACCACGAAGGAAATAAAGAGAGAAAGAAAATGCCTGAGTAGTCAATGCAATAGCAAGTCTCTCATAGGCTTTTTATAATAACCAGATCTTTGCCTGAGGGAAACTCAGAGTAGCCATTTGCCTGCTGGAAGCCAGTAGCAGAAGAACCTTAAAATTTTCTGTTTTCCTCACGAAGAAAGATTCCTAGTGTTTTGTGGGAGAATAATATAGAACAGGACTATGGATGTGCTGCTTGTGAGTCATAAATATTTACCTTTTGTGGAGTCTTTGTGTCAAATTAAGACAGCTGAATAGCAGAACTTCATGTGGGTGGGGTCAACATATGCTCTAAAATAGCAAAGGTGATAGTTCAAACCTCCAGTGATAATATAAATAAAGGTAGAACAGATCCGTTTAAATCTCTAGTTGTTTTTCCTTTTATTTTGCTTTCATCATTGAAGGGCCAGCATTTGTTTGGGGGAAAGTTTAACAAAGAATGCATAACATAAAATGCCTGAGCATTAGAACGCTAAGCAGGATGTCCATTCACCTACTTACTTTGCCCAAGTTAAAAACAAAACAAAAACAAAAAACTGATAGTAAGCATAAATCAGGGATGACCAGGAATTTGGTGTCATTTAAGAATGCTTTTGGGATACTACTTTTCAGGATTAACGTTCAATTAAAATTTTAATTTATACTTGTTTTATTTGCATAACAAGGTTATGAATGATGAGGCAGCTAGAGCCAGACACATTGGCTCCAAGGTTTGCAATTTAAGTCCAGAGTATTTTGCAAAAGAGAGAGTGGGGGAGGGGGATTCATTCTCAATATGCATAGCTTGCTGAAACCTGAGTTCCTCAGATCATCTTCCTGGAGC
Source organism: Sigmodon hispidus (assembly GCA_004025045.1). Taxonomy (NCBI): domain Eukaryota; kingdom Metazoa; phylum Chordata; class Mammalia; order Rodentia; family Cricetidae; genus Sigmodon; species Sigmodon hispidus. Next base: position 92,369 of record PVIH01003974.1, on the reverse strand, counting down.
TCCATATCTGTGAGAATGAAGGCAAAGCAGCATAGCAGATTTGGAGGAGGGATTAGCTTTCTTAAGTGAAGTGAATATAGCTGCAAAAAAGGGACATTCCCATGATGCCCAGTGGCTGTCTAGCATTTCCAGGGCTGCCTTCTTTCTGCAGAAAAGAGATTACTGGTAGAAAGTAATACCATATTATTATTTTCTAAAATCTGAGTTCATTCAGAAATGAAAGAGTTGAAAATTGAGCCTGTTTTTTTTTTTTTTTATCACTGTCTCTTCAATTTTGCATAAAATAAGGGGATTTCTCCTCAGAAATACACAGTTGTTTTTGTGACCCTGCTCACATTTTAACAAGGTATCTCTGACATGAGTTTGCCACAGTCTTGCCTCTCTTCCTGAAGAATGGAAAGAATATCCAATACTTACATCACTGAGTATACACATAACAAAAAACCCATTGAGGAGCTTTTGATATATTCCTATCATTTCACTTTCACCCAAATTCACAGGAAACCGTACATTTAAGGGAGCAAAACATCAGTCCTCCATGCTTATCTGAGGAGTCTGCTTATAAGGGACCTGTTTGATCTCTGATAGCGACTCTTACACCTTTGTTTTTGGAGAAATGGCTGGGAGTTCGATGCACCAGGAAGACCAAGAAGGGTGATCTATTTTTGATGGGGGAAGCATTTTGAACAACACACGCATGACCACCTCTTCTAACTAAGCTCAAGATTGTTTGCACACCAACTTTTCGGAGCCTAATGTAATGATAAAATTATTGAAAGAGAAGGCTGCAGTGCGATTGCCTTGTTTTAAGGCAGCCCGAGGCAAGGGACCGAGTTGGAAATTGCCATTTGGTTTTCCAATCCATTAAGGGCCCTGGAGATTTGCCCTTTGCTGCCACTTTCACTTTGAATTTCACCTTGACACTTGCTTTAATTTTCTTTAGGAAACTCAGTTACCAAGCTGCAGACGCGATGGAGCTAGAAGTGGGTAAGCTCCAGCTAAATTGAAGCTTAGAAAAGGAGAAAATGTTGTTCATCGGGTGCTCTCTCGAGAGGGTTGGCCTGGAGTTTTTCTGCTGTTTCCTGATTGGCAGCCTCAGAGAAGCAGAAGCAGCCTAGAGGTTCTGCATTCTCTTCCTCATCGCACCTCTTTCCCCTGTGGCTAAGGTAGGCTTCGCAGAAAGCTTCTCAGATACCAACTGGCCATAGCTCAGGTATCAGAGGAAGGAAAGGGGGAAACAATTCCTTCAGGGTATCAAAGCACTGTTTTCTTTTTCACCTTGGTAAGCATCTGAAAGACATGCCTAGGCTTTCACTCTTGGGGAAAGTGATCCCCCATGCTGATCTCACTAGAGATGAGGGAAAGACACTTTTCCCTCTCTACCTATGTGCTCCTGACTGCAGAGAACTGTTCAAGGAAGCAGAGGGGAATACACTGTGATCTATGTTTGCTAAAGTATCATATGCACTCAGTGGGCAGCATTCTATATGACCTCCAGTAGTCCAAAAATATTTTGTCTTTTTTTTTAATAGTTATGCATTTATCATAGCAATCACCAGTGTTTGACTGGGGATGAAGCTGATTTGTCATTTGCAATTGCAATAAGAAAATTCTATTCATTTGAATTTAAGAGACCTGAAAGTCCTTAAAAAAAAAAAAAAAAAAACTCACTGAGCTGAGACAAGGCGTCTATGAAGTCCCAGTAAATTCTAGTATGTGAATAGAGATTAGGAAATGTGGACACAAGCTATAACACAGAGGATCCAGAGGAGGGAAAATAATTTGGCATTTCTTTATTTAAATTGGTTGTAGCTCTGTATGCCATGTGAATATTATATAGAGATTGTGATTTGACCCTTCATGGTCTCTCATAACTTTAAAAGATGCCATTATTAGACATGGTATTAGGAGCTTACAATTCACAGTGTGGATTGGAAGAAGAACAAAGGTTGGTTTTAACACCAGTACTTGATTCATCAGCCGAATATATGAAACTAATTCTACAATATGGAGCTGTGAGAGCCCATTTGGTTTCCTGATTTAGTGCCTCTAAATCCATTCCTCTCCATGCCTGGAGCTAATATTGTTTCCTAACACCCAACTCAACTGTGTAACACCCTGGGAGTCTTTGTGAAATTACCAATAATAAAGTACAAGTGTAGCTATTCATTAATTAGAAGAGATTCATAGTGAAAAATAGAAAATGCAAACTTTGCATTTATTTATTCATTAAAATATGTCTCTAAAGCTCTTGTGTCTTTCTGGAAGATAGTCACATCTAGCAAAATACTTAGGAGGAGGCAGAAGGGCTCTCGTATCTGTCCAGTGTGAGAACCTGCTATTCGCAGGATCCCAAATGGAGCATTAGTGTGGACTGGTAAAGTTGGACAGTTGTTGATGGGATTCTTAGTGTTTCCTATGTATAGCTATGTAATATTGCATCTTGCCATACTAAGCCGTAGTTTCCTCAGATATAAAAAGAGAATAATGAATCTCTTTTAGAGAAGATGCTGCAGAATTAATTTAGAAAGGGTATAAAATGATGGACAAAGGGGCTTGAGACGTGTCTGCTTTTCTCTTTTTTTACCAACTACACAAAGGAAACACTGAGTTTGGCACATTTTTATGTTCATATATTGTAATTTTTAAATACTTACCACATAACAAAACTCATATTAATATTTTTAAAAGAGGTTCAGCTATAACTGAAACTTGTAATTTCTAAACTTAAATTGGGGCAAATGGCTATAGTACAGAGTAATGCCATCACTGCTCACTAGAAATTAATAGCCACCCCTCAGGTGAAGTACGGTACAGGGTTGACTCCTTCTGGATGTTGTCATGGTGGGGGCTTTATGCTGGATCTTGACCTTCACATTTGATGGTATCACTGGGCTCCACCTCTAGTGTGGTAGTCCTGCCAGTCAGGATCATCACCAAGAGTTGCATTTTAAACTGTTAACAAATGTGATGAGACCAGAAACAATCAAGCACCTAGTTGCAAGACCCACTGAACTAGACAAAGCCTCTAGTTACTCTAATATATTTTTAATTGCTCCTTAACTCTACCTCTGTAATTTCACTATGAGGACAGAGGCTTGCTGCTATGCTGCCGTCAGCTTTGAATGTGACTCAGTGCTCAACATCCTCAGAGGAGGTCAAAGTAACTAAAGAAGGTGGCATTTTACTGAAAAATTTGTGGACTTATGGGACCTTAACCATCTCCCAGAGCAGGCCATTGCCTCTGGCATGAATCCTGGTGGCCTGTAGTGGTACCTCATGGCAATGGATTTATAGACCAATAAACCCACCAACATTCGTTCTGGTTCTTGGTGACTTGGCTATCCTGATACCAGTATGCACCTTGGATATACTTAATGTCTATCTGTTGCCACTTGTGTTATTTCCTTCTCTCATTCTGACTTGTGGAGACAGGAGGGTCACCATTGTTTTTTTGCAAATGTTTATTTCCTATTTTTGAATCTTATTGTTATTGTCTCATTCTTGACCTTTCATTTTCTATATATTGTATAATTCTACAGAAACTAGGAGTTTATGTCTGTTTCCCAGCAACATGGAATCTGATTCTGAATTCACTTCTTGTTGGTAATTGCTACAATAAAATCATCCGACCCAATATGAGCAAGCATTTAAAATCATGCATCTGCAGAGTAGTGCTTAGGGGAAGACAATGTGAATAAGCATTGGAAATAGTTCAATTCTTATAAAAGGAGAAATTCTAAAGTCATTTTATAATTAAACTCAATTCACTAAGAGTTAAAAAATGTGAAGCTTTTACTGAAATGGATTTGGAAAAGATTCTCCAGTTTGTCTCATTTTATGTGATTTAAAGCCAGTTCTATATTCTAATGGCACTGGGTAAATGTTTTAGGTTATTTTCTCTAGATGTGTTAAAACACTGACCAAAAACAATGTAGGAAAGAAAAGAGTTTATTTAGGTTTTACTTCTAGGCCACAGGTCATTATTTAGAGAAATCAGGACAGAAACTCAAGAAGAAACCATGGGAGAACACTGCTTATTGGCTCTTTCACTGGCTTGTCCAACTAGCTTTAAAAAACGAAAGAATAATATCGCTTTCCCCTTTTCCCTTTTCTTCATGGCAGCCCCCACCCCATTTTCCAGCTAGCTTCTTACACAGCCCAGGCCCACCTGCCTAGGTATGATACTGCCTGGGCTCTGGGCTCTTCAACATCAACCATCAGTCAAGACAATTTCTCATAGAAAGGGTCACAGGCTAATCTGATAGAAATAATTATTCAGTGGAAGTTCCCTCTTCCTAGATATTTCTTATGACCATAGTAACTTTATATAGGCTTCTTGTCCATTTAAGCCAAATCTTATATAGCTTCCCAAAGGGAGCTTTTGTAAAGATAAAATGAAATAATCTGTATAATATACTCATGAGTCTGTCTGGAAGATAATTGTAGCCCAGTAAGTACTCAAAACTATTATTATTTATTATATTGCTGCCTTGCTGAGGCATGAAAATAGCTATTTTGCTATTTGTTAAGTAGGAATGAAGAGTTTCAAATGTTTGGAAACCGGGATATCCCTTTCTAGTCCATAGCAATAAGCTGTGGTCAGGCTCCTTCTTTTCAGGCTGCTTTCTAGCTTGGAGTTGTCTTTCGCTTCCTTTCCCTGGTGTTGTGATGATCACATGTGAGTTTTCAACAAATATTTAGTGACTGAAAACAAATAAAATTGAAAGAAAGTTGTACTATTTTAATTAGCAATCAAAAATATTTTTTAAAAATCAAATATATTCAATCTTAGATTTTGTTTTTATAAGATTTCAGGATTACCAAAACCTCTAAAAGAAAATGTTTTTGCTCAAAGTTAAAATAAAATAAATGATGTCCCTAAAACATAATTGGCCATGTTTATTTTTAGAAAAGGAGCTACAAATGGTGTTTGGATATTAACAATCTGTACTTCTCCATAAATACACCACTTTTTTGAGCTACAGGATGGAAGACAATAGGAAGATTCAATCTGAGTATTGTTTCAAGTTCTGTCTAATTCGGAGATTACTTGTTTAGTTGTTTTCCTACTTGCTGTCAGTGATCAGAGTGACAATGGACTGAGCCCAGGTTCCTTTGTGAATCATCTGTAGTCAGTGCATAAGGCCAGCAGCCACTTCTGCATGGCCCTCTGACCTCACCAACTCAACCTGTGCCTGGTGTGGTATATACAGAAAATTTGGGACCAAAACAGCTTTCATACCTAGGATATCTGCTTTCAGCAGCAGAGTACTTGGGATACTTCTCTGCTGCCTTGCTGGATAATTCCTTCCTTCTTCTGGTCACATGTGCTTATAAGTGGAACCACTTCATTTTTGTACCTCTTTTTGTAGAGCCTTAGGTGTACACTTCCTTGAAGTAACTGTAATGCTGGATTCCATGTTCACACTAGGAAACCACTAGTGCTGGCCAATTTCAATCCCAAGAATACACACTTAAGAGGCTTGAGGGCTGGGGCTCTATGAAAACTATTAATCACCAAGCCAGACTGATGGATAATTCCCCCAAGTTGTTTTTAGGGATTAACTGTGAGCTCAGGGGAAGGTGGTGGGAGAGTATGGCTCAAGCTTGGGAATGGTGGACATCAGTCATTTTTGTTCACTTTCTTTGGGGTAAAGTTCCCATAAAGTGGAATCCCTGCTAACACAGAGGAAACTGAAACACTAAAGGGGGAAAAAAGGAAACAAATATCCACTTACTCTTTATGTTAGTTCTACGCTCCTATAACTATCGCTGAATATCTGTTCTAGAACATTGATCTTAGTTCTGATTTGTTTGTCAACCTAAAATAATGAAAAGATTGGGAAAATTTTTTAATGATTAGCTAATGTTTTGACATTTTTTTCTATCCATATCCCATATTTAGCTTTTCGTCTGTGAGAAACTAGCAACAACATTAGTTGCTTTCAATAACTCCTGTGAGTAATAGTAATTCCCTCCATTGGGCACCTCACATTTCTACCCCTGTTTCATGAAAGAAAAACAAACACCAAAAACTCCTTTCCCACTTGTAGAAACATCGCACTAGCTGAAAAGCAGTCCAATTGCAAGACAAAATTCTTCAGCAAAGTGAAATATAGCAGGTCAGGTACTTAGTGATACATTGTGAAGACCAGGACTGTCTTAATTCACTGGGGGGTTTGGGGGGGAGCTGTTTCCCACAGCACCTGATCTGCCCCCGAGGTGTTAGGTGTTATTCTTTAGCTCAGCTTCTTTATTTTCCCATTCATGTGAAATGGGTCGTCCTTGGGTATGACACAGAACTGACATCCTGCTTCCTGACTGTGTGAGTGCTAGAAATATCTTTATGTCATCATTGATTTTTTTTCTTTTTTCCTTTGGTGGAGGGAAGGTTGTTTGTTTTTTTAAACAAGCTCATAAGATCCCCCCACCCCCAGAAGATAGTTTCTTAGAAAATTCACTAAGCCTCATGTTGTAGGCTGCCAGACTAGTTTGAAGAGCTAGCAATGATCTGCATTCTCAGGTATGAGCCTCAAGTTTGACATAAATCCGTAGTTTCTTCATCTCAGTGAATTCTCTTAACTGAGGAAGGCTGTTTTAAGGCCAACAACTTGATTCATTGGATTGCAAGAAATTAATAGATTTTTTGTGAACTTTTTCCACTCAAAGCTCCTCATCATTTCATTTATTTCAGGTTTTATGGAGTGCTTTTGGAAGTATGGGCTTTTTGCAAGCTGTGAAACCTCAAATTTTGAGCTTCCTTTAATCCTGGAGTTCTCCTTAAGACGTGTTCATTCCTGCCTGATCTACAATCTTCTTCACAATTACTCCCTCTCAGCATCACTGAGCAGCCAACAGACACCAGCATTTCTCTTTTCAACTATTTCCCCTAGAGCTAGGTGCACTAGACACCTGGTCTCCCTTCTAGACTGCCGAAGCCAGTCCTTTTTATGAATCATTTTGTTACAACAAAACAAGGTTCTCAATCCTTCCAGTTTTCTGCCACTTGAGTGTTACCTCAATGCTGAATCCTCACTTGGTTTTTCTGGGAATATCTGCTCTGAGTAGGATAATGTTAGACTCAGAATAATATTCAGATTTATCTTATTTTTTCCACTGACTGAAATGTAAAAGTTTTTTTCTGTTTTATCTAAGAGTCCAGGGTAAGTCAATCAGATACCCAGTTGATGGAGCTTTGTCCTCAGTGTGGAACTATCCCTAATAAAGAAATAGGTAGCCCCAGTATGGGCGAGTGCTTTTCTATATGTTGTTTATGTGACTACATATCACTGCAAAAGGGCTGGGAAAAGTATCTGGCTGTGAAGTAAAAAAAAAAAAAAAAAAGAAACATGAATCAATTCCGACAAACAGCATTAGTAGTTTCGAATACAGTGTCCCAAACAAGTAGAAGTATTTGCTTCTCTCATGCAACAAGCCCCAAAGTAGGTGGCCCAAGTTGATGGCCCTTCTCTGTGACAACAATAAAGAAGCTGTTATCTCCTCTGTTCAGGCACTGACTTAGGAAAACTGTGCCCTCTCATGAGATTTCCAAGACTTAAGTCAAATGTCCAGTATTACTAGCAAGGGAAATAAACTGAGTGTTTGAAATAGGCATGTGGTCATTGTGTTCAACATCTGCTGTCTGAGGTACACATCATCTTTCCTTACTTTTACCTTCAGAGAGGCCTTAGCAATTTGTTCCCAAATATCCTCTCTTTTGCATTCCTCTGGGAAATATAAACAAAACAAGTAAAGCAGCGGTGGTTTGGGTAAGAGTGATCCCCACAGGCTCATAGATCTGAATTTGCTCATTAAGGAGTGGAATTACCTGTCAGTGATTAGGAGGTGTGACTTTGTTGGAGTAGGTGTGGCTTTGTTGGAGGAAGTGTGTCACTGGGGGGGGGGGGGGTTTGAGGTTTCCAAAGCCTATGCCAGGCCCAGTGTAATTCTCTCTTCCTGCTGCTTGGGGATCCAGATGTAGAACACTTATTTCCTCTTCCATACCATGTCTGTCTGCATACTGACACGCTTCCCAAAACGGTAATAACTGAGTAACCCTCTGAAACCATAAATCAGCCCCAATTAAATGTTTTCTTTTATAAGAGTTGCCATGGTCATTATAGCAATAGAACACTGACCTAACACAGAAGTTGGTACCAGGATAGTGGGGTATTGCTGTCATTGACCTGATCGTGTTTTGGGAAGATTATAGAAGGAATTTGGATCTTGGGACTAGAAAGGCCATTGAGTATTGAGAACTCAGTGAACTGCTTTGCGGGAGTTTGGAAGTTGAGAATGTTGAGACTGCTGCAGATGATGGAAGCCTGGCTTTTTTCAATAAGAAACAAAGTCTCTACCAGGCCTTTTGTGCAAAGAATCTGTGATGTCTCCTCAGCTAGAGCTGTGAACTGGCTGTTATGAATAGCTGACCAGAACTACAAAAACCTTTGCTTTATTGACACAATAGGTGATGGTCAGTTGGGAGTAGAGAATCAGCTGTAATTAAGAAGAGACCAACATCATTAGGGTGAAGTCTTCTGAGAAGACTTTCTTCAGGGTCATCACAAAGAAGCTGTGTTCCAGAAGTGGCCAAAGTGGTATCTTGTGCCGGCAGGGGAACTTGGTAGTGTAAGAGTCACCCAGATGGTATTGACTTTGAAAACAAGAAAGGAGTCCTGGACAACAGCTGAAGTTTGGTACTATGTGGCAGACTTGGAGTCCCTGAATAGATTCCAGGAGAGGCTATTGGTGAAATTCCATCCTAATTATAGCAAGGGCCCCAGAATTTTGGAGGTAGCAATATCATGGGATGATGACCAAGAACAGTAGCAGTGGTAGATAGGAACTGGCCTAGAAGCTGTGTGTGCTGCAGAGGGCAGAGAAGTGACCCAGTTCTTTTGGAGAAGACTGGAAGATCCTGAGTGAATCCTTGATATTTGGACATAGAGTTGCTTACACTGTTAAAGGTTGTTCTTGCATTGTTCAGACTGTGACAGTGACCTGGTTCTTTGCTCTTGAAGAAAATAGTCACTTTAGTTTTTATTTTTCTAGAAGCTCACAACTGAAAGACTTTGAATTTTGAAAGGAGATTTTTGATTTTTAAAGAGATTGAATTTTTTCTTAAGAGATTAAACTTTGAAGTGTTTGAATTTGTAAAGACTGTAGGACTTTTAAAAGTATTTATGTTTATATTGTATTATTAATAATAATGTGCCATCTTGGAGATAATGAAAAGCAAAAGGTTCTAAAAGTGATGTGTTTGTGTATCCAGTGGACTAGGGGTCAGTTTTAATGACTAGTTTTATGTCAACTTGACAGGAGGAGAGTATTCAGAGAGGAGGGAGCATGAGTTGGGAAGAATGTCTCCATAAAATCAGGCTGTAGGCAAGACTTTGGGGGTATTTTCTTAATTAGTGATTCATAGAGAGGGCCAAGCCCAGTGTGGTTGGGGCCACCTCTGAACTGGTCCTCCTGGGTTGTTCTCAGAACAAGCTGAGAAAGCCATGATGAGCAAGTCAGTAAGCAGCATCCCTTCATGCTCTCTGCATCAGCACCTACCTCCAGGTTCTTGCTTACTTGAGTTCCTACCCACAATGCTTTTGATGATGAATTGTTATTTGGTACTATCAGTGAAAGAAAACCTTCTCCAAGATGCTTTTGGTTATTGTGTTTCATCATAGCAATAATAACCCTAACCAAGACACCAGTTATTAAATACTTTCTTTTATAAGGGTTTCTGTGGTCAAGGTATCTCTTCACAGCCACAGAACACTGTTTAAGACATATCACAAAAGAAGACCCTAAAAAGAGGTCATCCAAGATATAAAAAAAAGTATATCCAGTAAAGGCCCCCAGAATTTTTATTTTATTTTTAAATTTTTTTCTTTCTTTCTTTCTTTTTTTTTTTTTTTTTTTTTTGGAAATGAGAAGCTAAGAAATTTTTTTTTGGCAGAAACAGATTGTATAAACAATGATTATTAATTTGCTTAGGAAAATTGAGTTAAAAATGGTAAATACCATGATTACAGGCCCACCATGTGCATTCTTTTAACTTGCTTTGTCTGGCAATTAGAATAAAGAGGGACAGATGAGTTTTACACTACTGTCACTGAGGCTGCCACCATCAAAGGATGAGGCCCAAGATGCTTCACTGTTCTGCTTCATAAGCCACAAAAGACTTCCTGTGATGTCAAGCAGCCTGCAATAACACAAATGGTGGCCCCTAAATTCGCATGTCTGATATAAGCTGCCATTATCAGGCAATAATTATTTCTTCTTCTGGGGAGTCAGCTTGCCAATCACCCTGACATGCTTTCAGTTTGTTTCAATGGTACACATTTTCCTTTTGCATTTCTGCAGGAAGACTCTTTGACAAGGAAGTTACTTTCATTACCAGTCAATGTCTTGTAGGAAATCTGTCTGGCTGTCCCTTTGCAAAGCAGCTCTGTCTTCGAGGCATCAGTGTGAGAATAAAAATAGCTTGACAGCTCTGTCTCCCTTGCTGTGTGTCCCTTGTGTAGAGGGAATGGTGTGATTCAGGCCCAGATTGGGACCATAGGAGTCCATAGCTGTGGAATGTGCTCTTGGGAATTAGGTAGCCTTGGAGGAGAGGATTTGAATTAGATGCAGTAGCCAAGGAGATTTAGGAAAACTGTTTTCAGATTTGTATGAAAAATTATTTTTCCTAAATTAAAAATTCTCATTGTGAAATTTCTTGCAAGAAAACAGGAAAACATTTTGACTTGGCTTGTCAGAAAACATACAACTTATTTCAGGTTATTTCTTCTTGCAGACATATTTTTAAAAACATAACAGGAACAAAATTAAGACTGGGTTCAGCATTTGCTGAACAGAGGAGTGGGAATGATGTTCTGGGCAAGGGCCTTTCTTGGTGTGCTTGTTTGCTCTGCATCTGCTGCACAGCTGCCCTAGAGAACATCCTAAAGTCACACTTCCTAGGGTTCCTTCATATCCAGAACTCTGTGCAATCTTTTATTCCTTTTCAAAGTCATGATTAGAGTTGGCATGGAATTCTCATTTTGCATTTCTGCAGGATGTCATATTTTGTTTCCGTTTTGCCTTAGGGTCCTAATATTTTGAATAAAATAAAAATTATTGGTGGTATATATTTCCTATTGTCTGGGCTTTGGTTAAAAATCTACATTTTCTACTTTGGCTTATTATATGTTATTCTCTGTGTGTGTGTTTGTGTGTGTTTGGTGTGTATGCATGTGTATGTGTATGCACATGTGTCTCTTGTTGTTCAGTACTATACATGCCAAGGTATTGGCCTCAAAGCTTTTAAGATTCTCTTGTCTCTGCTTTTCATTTTCCTGCAGCATGGCAGGAGTTACAGACATAAGTCACTATAATATGCTTTGTATGAGTCCTGGGATATGAACTCAGATCCTCTCATTTATGTGGTAGTGTTTTATCCAGTGAGCTATCTCCCCAGCCCTGGGTTGTTTATTATTGAACAGCAACCTGATATCATAAGCCTGTTATTTGGCCTTTTTGCAGCATACTTATACATTTACGTGTATTTTAAAACATATCATTTTCCTCCATACGTCAGGTAACAGCTAACAACAGGGCAAAAACACCTCTCACCCTCTCACTGTCTACATATACTCAAATTAGCAAAACTGACAGATTTTTTTACCTCTCAAATGCCTTCCAATCTGTTGATGTATTTTTATTAATGTGGCTACATTCTTAATCTAAGCCACCATGATCCCCAATGTAAAACACTGCAATAATGTTTTTGTTAGTAATAGACATGCATGCTTTGCTCCCTTTGTGCATGCTTTATATAGATAGTATGGTCTTCAGCATTACTTAAAAATGTAATTTCCTTTCCAGAGATCTGCCAATGGCTTTTTCTATAAACCTATATTATAAGCTAAAGTCCTTAAAAAATCCCACAGTCCTTCATTCCTTCTTATGGATTTTAGTGGTTTGAGGGCACTACTGCCATTTCATTCTTCTGGGACTTCTAGCTTGGTATTTGGTTTGTGTGGATCTTCCTTTCCTTCCCCTGTGCTACTCTGACTGCTATCCACTTTTTAGAACATTACCGTAATATCCCTTCCTTAAGGAATTCCTCCTTCACACACATAACTAGGTCCATATCTTAATTTTATGAGCTCACTCCACTATTCACATCTCTGCTCATAACACTGATCACAACTCTGATTAGATAGTGTGCTGGCTAAATTTATGTTAGCTTGACAAAAATTATAGTCATCTGAGAGAGAAAACCTAGATTGAGAAGATTTCTCTATTAAATTGGCCCATGGGCTAGCATGCATAGCATTTCTTAATTAGTGATTGATGGGGGGAGGGCTCAGCCCATTGTGGGTGAAGCCACCTGGGATCATTGTTCTGGGTTCTGTAAGAAAGAAGCTGAGCAAGCCATTGTGAGAGAGACAATAAGAGACACTCTCTTACCCCCCACCCCCACCCCAATCCTCTGCATCAACTTTTACCTGCAGGTTCCTGCCCTGTTTGAGTTCCTGTCCAAGATTCCTTCAGTGATGAACAGCAATGTGGAAAAGTGTAAACTGAATAAATCCTTCCCTCTTCAACTTGCTTTTTGCTCATGGTGTTTCGTTGTAGCGATAATGACCCCCACTAAGACAGATTGCTAATAGTTTACTTCCATTTAAGAAATGTCAGGGTCTGTTTAGTGAACGTTAAGTCTGAAGAGCACAGGGCTTCTCTGGATCTTCTCCTCTGTACCTTCATGTGGGCATTCTGCCTGGAATATAATTTCCCCAGACAATCTCTGTGGGAGAAAGAAACACTGAAGAGAATTGCAGTGCATTGAACAGCTGGTCGTCACCCAGTGACAATCAGAAATGATTTGTGGGCCTAGAAACTTTCTCCAAGAAATATTTGGGGAAGAGAATCTTACAGAAAAATCAGATTTTCAGTTATCAAGCTAAGGAGAGTGGCAGTAATTGTAACCTCCATCTTCAAAAAGGTCTGTGATTCATACAGTGGCCACTGTGCTAGGGGATTTGAAACTTTAGGTTTTAAAACTTCTAGACCTTATGCCTTCCTTCTGCTAGGTGCCTGGCGGCAATTGGGAAGCTCAGTCCTTTGAATCAGTTAAAAAAGTTACTCCTATGCCTTTCTTTACAAATCTTTTATGTTTCCTAAGCCCCTTCTGCCCTGACCTGAAATAAGGGAACACTTCCCTCTAGTTAATTGGAAAGATCCAGCAAATGAGTGTCAGTTTGGGGGACTGCACAACGTGTCTGCTGAGCTGAGTTTGTTTACACGTTGCAAGTGTCATCATTTACAAACTTCAAAAAACACATTGACAAATTCCCTAGCTGTTTTGGCAGCGTTTCCATCAATCACCCATCTAATAGCACCAACATTTCTCCTGGGCTATTATAGTCTCTTCAATCGCGGCTGCTGCAGCAGCTTCAGGAGAAGATAAATCAGGCTTCTTACAGAGAGGGTCTCAAGTACAGCACCATTTCTATTAACCAACGCTACCCTGGCTTTCTCTCTCTGCCCTTCCTCCAAGCACCCATAAACAACTCTTTCTGCTTTGTACTGCCGTAAAGTAAGCTGGATCTATGGCTTCCCTTTTGAAGGCCCCTTGCAACGTCATTGGGTAATGGGTCCATTTATTACTTAGGATTTTTGTGTGTACTCTCTGGTTACTCTGTGCAGCCCTCTCAAATCAATAAGTGTATTGTGTTTCTGCCGACAACAGGTGCCTGGCTTCCCAGGCCCAACACACCCTCTGAGAGCAGCTCACATGTCTAATGACCACAGCAGGAAAACCTGAAACCGTTTTGCCTTTCAACCAGGTTCTTTGTGCTGCTGTGTCAGGGGGTGGCAGCTGGGTCTCTGAGTGGGAGGGCAGAGTGGCCCCGCTTTTCACTGTTAGGGTTGCTTTCCATTGCGAAAGCTTTTTCAGAAGGAAGAAATGGCGCAAACCCAGTCAAGACATCCTTCATGCAGACTTGATCATGCATGTTCGCTTGCAAAAAGGGCTTTTCCCTTTTTCCTTTCTAACTGACCTTCTTAGGTAAGACTGTGCTTAAAACAACAAACCCCCTACCCCTTCCAGCTTCCTTGCCATTAAGAAGCACGGGGCATGTCTTCTTTCTTCCCTTCACATGGGAGCCTGGCCGGGGAACAAGAAGTAGCTGCCAAACTTGGCAGCTCAGGTGAGGAGGGCTGGCTGAGGCTTGGCTGCCCAGCTGGAATGCTTGCTGGCTGTGGTGCAAATGGAGGGCATACAAATCCGAGACTGAATTACAAGTTGCTGCCTGAGCCATGCTCCTAGCTCTATCACTAGGGGCCCCATTCATCCTGCCTGAGCCATGGTTCTGGACAAAGCACCAATAGCAGTCTGTTTGCAAATCTTGGCTCTGTACCTGGGCAACCTATTAATCAGAATTTCAGCTTGGCCCTGGGAGCATTTTTCTTTCATGTGTAAGTCAGAGTGCTGATGGGGGAGAGGGCTCCATGTAAATGATGCCGTCGACTTGATGCATGAGGTCTGAGTCTGTGGTCATAGCGAGTATCACTTGCCCTAAAAAGTGATCCTTCTAGATCAAGCCTGAGCTGCTTGAAGTTGTCTCCACTGTTAGCAGCAGGATCTTCGGTTGTTGGCTTTATCTGAGTGGATGCTGAAATGACCAAAATACCCATGTTCCTTTAACATTTGAAAAGACTTTTTCAGTTAAAAAAGCTTCGACTTCTCTCAGAACACTCTTTACGGAGGTAGACTTTCTCCGGATCTCTAAATGATGGGCTGAAGGCTGTTTTTAGTTGTCTTACAGAATTAACTACTTGTGTCAGAGAAAGCATTCACGGAGACAACTGGCTGATTCGAATTCACTGACCTCACAGGGAAGGAATATTTTTGAACTCTGCTTTAGCTTCAGTAATTTGAGAAATGCTTAGCAGAGACAAAGAATCGACATTTGTTCCTTGTGTATGTTGATGATTTTATTTATACGATATCTAAAATTGTAGTAATGAGTAAAAGTGTTTACAGTGGATTGTGTTTTACTTTTTTGTTGAAAAATAAATTTTATACAATGTAGTTTGATCTTGTTTTCTTCTCCCTCAGTCCTCCCAGATCTTCTCCACTTCCCTGCCCTACCCACCTCAAAATATGTATTTTCTTTCTTTAAAAAAATACAAACAAAACTATAAGAGATGGAAAAAAAAAGCTCACAAAAACCTAAGCAAAACAAGCAAGCAGAAAACCAGTACGTAAAAGAAAGAAAAAGAAAAAAACAGAATCGTAAAATAAAGCAACTGAAACAAAAAGCCCACAAAAATACCACTGAGTTCATTTTGTCAGCTAACTCCTCCTGGTCATACGGCCTGCCCTGGAGTGAGGTTGATAAAGCCACTGCATTCTTCCGTTCCACTGGAGAAAACTGATTTTCCCTTTACCAGCAGGTATAAACTGCAGATAGTTTCTTAGTTAAGGGTAGGACTCTTGTTCACTTCCACTTTCCATGCTGGTGCTCCATCTGGCTAGAACTGGTACAGGTCTTGTGGATGCTGCCATAATCTCTATGAGTTCTTTTGTGTTATCAGTTCTTTTGTGTCTAGAAACACTGTTTCCTCAGAGTGACCCATCACTACTGGTAATACAAATGTTTTGCCTGCTCTTCCAAATAGGACCCTGAGCCTTGAAGGAAGGTTTTTTTTTTTTTTTAAATTTTTATTTATTTATTTATTTATTTATTGAAAACATCGAATTAATACTGAATGTGTCAAAGTTTCTCATGCTCTGCACATTGTCCAGTTGTGGGTCTCTGTGTTAGTTTTCAGTTACCTCAAGAAGTTTATTTGATAAGTATTGAGTGACACTCTGGTCTATGGGTATAACAGTACATCATTAGGAGTCATTTTATTGCCATGTTCATTTGGTGTATTAGTAGGTTTAACCCTAGGCCCATGACCTATCTAGTCTCTCCTTCTTGGCTACTTTAGCAGCATCAGGTATGGGTTACATCTCATGGAGTGGGCCTTAAATTCAATCAGGAGTGGCTGGTTACTTGTATGACATTTGTGCCATGACTGCATTATATATTTTACCTGTAGGTCACTGTTGTAGGCCATAGGTTTTGTAGATGAGTAATATTTATGATTATATTTCTCTACTGATGGTTGGCATACTGGTGGTTCACCTTCCAATAATGTGAACACTAGTCAATACGGGCAAATCTTCTGTTTAGACCCCCACTTGACTTCTCTGTATTCATTAACAAAAATAAATTTTCTTTTGCAATGTAGCCATATCATCAAACTTTAGAATCTAACCAATAAATTGACAATAACTTGTGATATTTGGGGGTTTCCATAGGGCCTCTTTGGCCAAGAACTCAATAAGATATGACCCATTATAGCACTAAAGATTTGACTTGGTGGCTTTAGATGTCTAGTTGGGACCTTGTCTTTTTTATTATTTGGTGATGCTATTTAGATTTCTCTCCCTTTCTCTCTCATATATATATATATATATATATATATATGTATAATATATATGTTATATATATGTATGTATAACAGAAGCCAAGACAAACAGTTAGATGGAGGGTTCTGCACAATCAGGTGGTTTAACAGAAACTGAGATAAGCTTTCTGGGGGGACATTTTGATCTTGGGTTCCAATTTTTTATGAGATCTCCATCAAGTAGATCAAAATCTAGTTAAATCTGAAATAGCCTCAGCAAGAATACAAGACAGAGTAATCTCTGTACTGTCCTCCCCTGTCACAAGAGTATCTTTGTAGAAGGATGTGGAGTCCTTTGCATGTATACTCAAGAGTAGTACTGCTAGACCTTGGGGTAGATCTATTCCCAGCTTCCCAAGGAATTGCCAAATTGATTTTCATGTGGCTGTACAAGTTTAAACTCCCACTAGCAGTGAAAAAGTGTTCCCCTTCCCCACATCTTCATCCACATGAACTGTGATTTGTGTAATTGATTTTGGCCTTTCTGGCTGGGCAAAGATGAAATCTGAAAGTACGTTTGATTTGCCTTTCATAAATGGCAAAGGATGTTGAACATTTCTTTAAGTGTTTTTCAGCTATCTGTGTTTCATCATTTGAGAACTCAGTTTAAGTACCTGTATGACATTTTTAATTAGGTTATTTCCTTTTTTCCTTCCTTCCTTCTTTCCTTCCTTCCTTCCTTCCTTCCTTCCTTCCTCCCTCCCTTCCTTCCTTCCTTCCTTCCTTCCTTCTTTCCTTCCTTCCTTCTTTCCTTCCTTTCTCTCTTTTTTGGTTACTTTTTTTCTTAATGTCTAGATTTTAAGTTTTTCATAATAAGTACAAACCAACCTCTATTGAATATGTAACTGTTAAAAATAATTCCCCATTCTGTAGCTGCTACTTTGCCCAAATGGCAATGTTATTTGTCATAAAGTAACTTTTCGGGTCCATGAAGTCCTGTTTATTAATTGCTGGTCATAGTGTCTGTGCTGTTATTGGTATCCTGCTTAGAATGTCTTTTCCTGTTCCAAATGAGGTCAAGCCTATTCTCCCTTTCTCTCTGTCAGATTCATAGTACCCAGTCTTAAGTTGATGCCCTTGATGCTTTTGGAGTTGAATTTTGTGAAGGGTGAAGATGTGAATCTATTTGGATTCTTCTACATGTAGCCATCCAATTTGACTAGCACAGTTGAAGATACTGTCTTTGCCAATGTATATTGTCCTCTACTTTGTCAAAAATTAGCTGTCCATAGGTGTGGGAACTATGGTGTCTATGACTTCAATTCAATTTCATTGATCAACATATCTATTTTTATGTCAGTGCCATGCTATTTTTATTATTATGGCTCTGTAACACAGTTTGAAATTTGGGAGGTTCTTTTAGTATTCAGGATAGTTTCACCATCTTATCTTTTTTTTTTTGTTACCGTGTGTGTGTGTGTGTGTGTGTGTGTGTGTGTGTGTGTGTGTGTATGTGTCTCCATATGAGAGTTAAGATTGTTTTTCAATTTGTATGAAGAATTATGATGAAATTTTGATGAGATTGTATTAAATTTGTAGATTGCTTTTGAGTTTGGTTAACCCCTCTTCAGACTGAAGTTTTTTCCTTTTTTTTGGACACAGGGCCTCTTCATGTAACATTCCTGCCTGTCCTGGGAACTTAATGTTGTAGAACATGTCAATCTCCAACTATCAGAGATCTTCCTCTCTGCCTCTTTCCTCAGCCTTTCAAGTGCTGGATTAAAGATGTGAGCCACCATGCTTGGCTGAAGTTTTCCTTCTATTGCCTTCTTTAGGGCTTTTATTGGCAGATAGAATTTGCATAAATTTGATTTTTTAGTGTAGTGTTATATTTCAAAAATTTTGATGGATAGTTTTGCTAAGTAAAGCCATCTGCACTGACATTCATGGTCTCTAAGAATTTGTAGAACATTTGTCCAGGCCCTCTGGCTTTCAGAGTCCCCATTGAAAAGCTAGGTGTTATTTTAGTGGGCCTTCCTTTCCTACATTTATATGGACTTTATCCTTTTTTTGTTTGTTCTGTATATTTAGTGTTTTGATTGTTTTGTGGGGAATTTCTTTTCTAGTCCTGTGTATTTGGTGTTCTGTATGCTTCTTTATTTTATCTTGATATACCATTTTAGATTGGGGAAATTTCCTTTTGTAATTTTGTTAAAATTATAGCTGAGTTTCTTCTGCTTTTTTTAATTCCTATCATTTTTAAGCTTGGGCTTTTCATATTCTGAATTTCCTGAATGCCTTATGTATAGATTCTCTTTATGATTTAACATTTTCTCTGAGTGAACTATCCATTTCTCTTACTTATATAATTCTTCCATGTCTTGTGATCTGTTGGTGAGGCTTCTTTTGAGATTTTGTTTGCCATCCTAAGTTTTGATTTATAGTTTTATTTCAGTTTGGATCTTTTTTTACTGATTTTCTTTTTCTTTTTCTTTTTTGCTTTAAACTATTTTCCTTATTTTCTTCAACTGTCTTTTCATGATCTTTGTTAAAGAATTTATTCATATTGTCTTTAAAGTCCTTGAATATATTAACAGTTGCTACTTTGAAGTCTTTGCTTTTGTGCTTTAGCTGAATTGCATTTATAAGACCAATGGTAGTACAGTTACTAGATTCCAAAGGAGGCATATTTTCTTGGCTGCTCATGTCTGTGGTTTTGTGCTGGGGTCTAGGCATCTGGAGTAATGATGTTTGAGGTGTTTATTTATGTAGATACATGGTCTTTGTTGGGTGTGTTTTCCATTCTTTCATTGCTGTTGCCCTCTCTGGATCATAGACAAATGTGGTGACCATGAGGTTCCTTGCAGAGAGTGTTTCTGTGAGTCAGTGGCTGACACAAGGTGACTGGAGGTGGAATAGGCAGCCAGACTGAATAGGGTGGCAAAAAATAGCTATAAGGATCCTTGATCTGCACTGAGGTGCAGAGTTCCCAGTGAATGGAGGAAGGGTAGAATGAGAGGCTCCTGAAGGCAGGCTGCAGTGGGATGAAAATTAAGTCTGGAAGGAAGGGAATGAATGCTATAGAAGACTGTTCTGAATGGATGTTTTTAAAAGGTACAGTATCATTCATTTGGCTTGAATGTTGTTGTATATATTCCATTCAAAAGATACCATCTGAGATTCTCATTTTTTTTTAAATTTATTAAACTATGATTTTTTTCTTACTCATTAACTCTTTCCTACTCTTATAAAATCTTAAGTAAATAAAAGTGGAATCAAAGTAAGCAATGAATTTGATAAAATGTGAATTGACAGCATTAATTTAGTGTGGAAGAAAATGTTGCCTGACAAAACTCAATGGGTCACTTATAATGGAGCTATAGTCATAATCCACACACTAGTTTTGTAAAGTGTAATATGCATTTCAGTAATAATAGTATATAAAAAATTTTCTTTGAAAGAATTTGAGGTAGTAATCTTCAGTGACATGATTTTTTTATGGTAACAACAACAACAACAACAACAAAACAAACAAACAAACAAAACCTTAGCATCTCTTAAAGTAACTCCCCAAAAAACCAACCAACCAAATACAAACCAAACAGATTAAATAAAATTTATTGTGAATATACCTAGCAAACATCTACATGTCCAACTAAGCAATGTGTACTATGCTGGTGCTGATGCACATAGTCCCTACCCTATCATGATGTTGTTTGTGTTGATTAGTGTGAATATATCATATAGTCCATCTGTTCAGCATTTTGCTCCTTTGGTTCATGATAATTAATGAGATACAGGTTGGCCTCACTTGATCATCTGGCATGCAAGATCTGATTTTCAAATCATCAGCAAACAGTGGTTAGGAAGTAGTGCTCCCAATTTCCCAGATAATTCAGAATATGTTTGTGCCAGTGTCTAGATCATTGCCAAATGCAAACACAGAATTGAAAATTTCTTTTAAATAATTTATCTCTTGACTATAATTGGGCATACAATACTTTAAAAGCAAACATGTCTGAGAATGTTCCAGTCTTCACTCCTTGACTAGCCTATAGCCCAAATCTACTAAGCTGTTTGGGTAACTCTTTTTAGATGTCATCACATTTTGTGACACAAGATGAGTCAAAAATCACACAGATTGCATTTGTGCTGTGTATGCTGTGTCTACTGAGTGTTAGTCACATGATAAAAGATGAGCCGAGCTAGAGGAAGAAGACTGAAGATCTACTTCAAAATATGCTGATTCTACTTCAAACTACCCATGTTGAATGTCTCTGGGAATTTTGATAGTTTGATTGCAAAGTTGGCTAAAGTTTTTAATTTGTCCTACATGAAATTAGTTTAAGAACTTATACGTTTTCTTTCCATGAATATGACATTAATGATTTCAGTAGTAGTAGATAAGAAATTTTCTTTGAAAGAATTTGCAATTCCCTTCTCTGAGTTATATGCTTTTATATTTAAAAACAAAACTAACCACCATCAAAGTAACTCTCAAACAAACAAAAGATTAAATAAAATTTACAGTATATTTGCAATTCGAATTGTGTCTAAATCAGTTCATTTATTTTAGAACAAAAGAAGAAAGGGAAATTGGGAAATGGGAATAAATGGGAGAAGAGGGTTGTATGGAACCTCAGTTCTACCTGGCTGAAACATGAGGGAAATTAATGACTGGAGAAGATATTTTTATAAAGGTGATAGAAGAGGATGAGCAAACAGGAAGCAGAAAGGGACCAACCAGGGAAAAGGTGGCCCATGAAGTGGAAAGGAGTCCAGTATCAGTGTAAGAACCTCTCTGCTTCCCTCTTCAGCCAGAATGTGGTAGGCCCCAGTTTGGCAGCTGTCTCCTTATTTCCCACCTCTGGCCCAGTCTTTCTGCCTTGGCTCACTCTACTCAGCCTTCATATCTATGGGGCAAGTTCCTTCCCCTCTTCCATTTCTTGGGAGCTGACCTGTTACAGGATCTTCAGGTCATAGCTTTTTTCCTGGCCACACAAAAACTGAAATGATTCACAGAGTTTTTGAGAAGAAGGAAGACATTATGGGCAGTCAGGAGACTGGTGAATATAGCCACAGTGGTATACAAGGCAGTGAAGATCAAGACATGTCAAGCTGGGTGAAGAGTTTGGATGCTTTTGTATGGATGATGCCACCAGGTCTATATATCACCTCCAACACCCTTCCCAGCACAGAATCTGCTGTCTGTGGTCAGTAGAGGTCTGATGCAGATGGTCTACAGTGCAATATTTTGCTAACTCCATTGGACCATGAATGGAATCTGACTATCCAGAAAGTAATAATTTTCCTACTGTTCTGCTAAGCCAGTGTGATCATGCTCTAGTATGTGAGTATACCCCTGCTAGGAAGTCTCCTTGTGCAAACTGGCTGCTAGGCTTCCTTGCACAAACCAGCATGGTTTTATGGAAAGGCAGTTGGTCCTTTTTTGCAAGTCACTTCCCACTAGGATTGGTAAGAGGTCAGTGGAATGTACTGAACCATGATACCTTGCATAGGTCAGAGATCATGGTACTCCCATAGTTGATAGGTAGACCCTTGTTCTGAGCCTGATAGGACCCTAAATATGCCTTGGTAAGCTATCTGCTGCTGGTTAGATGCTCTGTAAACTAGGCTACTGGAATTACTGAGGCAGTTATTGAAAATACTGAAAGCTATAGGCTTCTGGCTGAGAGAAAGGTTAATATTGATGGTTGTAATTAGGGTACTGTACAGGGGGATAGTAATAAACCTGAAACTGTTGAGGGGGCTACATGTAGCCTTGTGAAGACAGGATGTGCTGAGTAGATGGTATATTGTTAAGGGTGGAATAGCTGGAAGTGGAGGGAATAAGGGTCTTGTTATGGAGAGATCATGATGAAGCTAGCTTGCTGAGGACACTTTGAGAAAATTGGGGAGTGGAACAATGGTGAGGATGGGTCAGCTATTTCAGCTGAATCTTGAGACCTAGGCCCATTTGTCAGAAAGAGTTGCTGAGGTTACCTACCTGTGAAATAATGTGATTATTCATGGATAGCTATTGCTGAGGGGTGAGTGGGAAAATAGTAAGTTGCTGTTGCTACTGCTGTCACTGGTTGCTGCTGTTACTGATGGTCAGTAAAAACGAGAAAGTCCCAGATAGGTGTGGCTGGAGATTCTGCTGAAGCTTCTGGCTTTGGTGACTGGGAATTGCATGCTCTGAATAGTCAATTGAATCTGTGGTGCTCCAAAGCAGTGGCATTAGGAATTTAAGTTTGCTATGCTACTCTGGGGGATGCTTAAGGATGCTCAGTACTTCATAGTTTCTGCTGATGTCATTTAGATATCCATTCTGTCCAATCTGGTTATCACCTTGTTGGTATCTTTCTTGAAAATGAATCTACTGAAACGCTGTATTTTTCTCATCTTTTATATATGCTATGAAAACCTCTGTTTATGGATTCTTAGGTTGTTTGTTGGTTTTGTTGGTGATGACAGCTTTACCAGTTTGACCAACATTGTGGTCAATCTCAGATTAGGCAGTCATCAGAGTAATAGCAATGCTGTCAGTAATAAATTCCAGAATCCCCTGTTCTAATTTAAACAGCATCATTCTGTCCCTTGGGTTCTATTTTGGTGTAGTTACAAGAAATCCATATAGGTCTATTTCAGTGGAATTTTCATATCCTTAATTGGAGTCTCTGGATAGCATTTTACTTGAAACTCTTTCTTTGCTTTTGTCCTTGTTTTTCTTTTCAGAGACATCCTTTGTGGAAATTTTTCCTTCTTGTCAGAAGGGCAGCTGATGCTCAATTGGATTATATCCTGAGTATCTAGTGGCCCATTAGCCAATGGGGTGGAAAACTCCTCAAATACTGACAGTCTGTACCAGTCAGAGCTTGGCATTAGACTTGGCTCTTTTCCTGGCATGACCATGGTTTGATGTCCAACTCTGTCTCCTGTTGTAAACCAGCCAGTATCATCAACTTCTTCCTTATTTAAAGTTTTAAAAACTTGTTTTTGTTTACAAATTCTTCTACCAGTTTTTTTTTTTCTGATTCTTCATTATTTTCAGAGGTCTTCTGAATAGTGTTTCTCTTAGACATGTTCTTCAGTAGAATGCAGTAGCCCCTTCGGACTCCCGAATAACATTTTTGGTAAAATAGCAGGACTAATCTGTAGAAGTGAATAGGCTTTTTATATATCAATAATGAACCTGTCAAGAAATAAAATAGGAAAGAAATTCCATTCCAAATGGCTCCAGAAAAAATACCTAAAAACAGACCCAAACAAGAAGATAAAGAACCCTACATTAGAACTTGAAGACTCTGGAGAAAGATATTGAACAATATTCTAGAATATAGAAAAACTTTCTATGTCTTTGGATTGACACAATTAATATTTAAGAAAATAGCTTTAATCCTCAAAGCAATATACAGATTAAACATAATTCCCATCAAAATCCAAATTATATATTGAACCATAAAAAATGTAAAAATTACCTGGATGCAAAACCCCCAATTAACCAAAGTAAATCTAAACAGAAAAAGCAATGCTAAGAACATCAAAATCCTTGACCTTAGCAACACTAGAGAGCTATTGTAACTAAACAGCATGGCACTAGCTCAAAAATATATAAGTATATGGAATATATTAGAATGTAGACATAAACCCATACAACTATAGCCATCTTATTTTTGATGAAGATACCAAAATATACATTAGGGAAAAGACTCATGAACAAATGGTGTCGTAGCCAGGAATGTTGGCATGCATATTTAATCTTAGCACTCAGGAAAAAGAGGCAAGCAGATCTCTGTGAAGTCGAGGTCAGCCTGATCTACAAAGTGAGGACAGCCAAGCCTATACAGAGAATTCCTGTCTTAAAATAAATAAAACAACAAAAACAACACAAAATGCTACAACGCAAAACAAAAATAAACAAATGGTTCTGTAAAAACTAGATTTTTTTTTTTTTACTCTGCACAAAACTTAATCCCAAATAGATGATGAATCTTAGTGTAAGATACAAAGCCATTAGAAAAAAAAAAAAAACACTTTAGGAATAGAATTCTATCTAGTTAGGGAATAATGCCAATACTTGTCAAATAGGACCTCATTGATTAAAAAGCTTCTACAAACAACTGAATGATGGGAGAGACTGTCTACAGAATGAGAAAAATTGCTGCCAGCTAAACATTAGACTGATGATTCATATCTAGAATTCATTAAACCCCCAAAACAAAATAACAATAAATCAAATAAGCAGTCAGTAAATGGGTTAAATAGTTCCCCAAAGATGAAACACAAATCACCAACAAAAATATGAACAAAACTCAGTGTCATTGACCATCAGAGAAACTAAATTCAAACTACGAAGATATTCCATCACATCCAAGTTAAGATGGCAGTCATTGAGAAAACAAATAACAAGTAATACTGGAACAGATAGGAAGAAAAGCAACCATTATACAATACTAGTAGGAATGTAAATAAGTCAGTCAATAATAAAATTTATCTTATAGTCTATAAAACTATATGATAGACCATATAACCTATCTATACCACTTCTGGGCATAAAAACCCTCTCTATTAACATATCACAGAGTAACTTGCATATTGGTGTTTACTGAAGCACTATTCACAAGTTTAGGAACCAAATTATGTCTTCATTAACAGAGAAATGGATAAAGAAAGTGAGATATGTATGAATTTTTTTCATCCATAAAATTGAGGTCATGTCATCTGCACAAAATGGATACAACTGGAGATAATTATACAGTGTGAGTAAAGTTAATTTCAGAAAGTCAAATATCTCAATTTTTTAATTTTTTGTTCCTTGATTTTATATACATAAAGAAAAATATGTATGCATATATGTATGTATATATGACCTAGCAGACAAGTAGAACTAATATTGTCTAAGGGAACTAGTGGGATGAAGAGGAAGTGGATGAGGAGAAAGGGGAGAATAAGGAGGCATGAGGGAGGAATATACTCCAAGTACAATATATACTTTCATGAAAATATCCTTATTTAACCTAAGCCCTGTGTACAGTTAGCGCATACCAATATAAAAAACCACATTTGTAGGAGTGTGACAGCTTGGCATGGCTGTAGCTATCTTAATTCATAACCCCTATAACTGTCCCAGAGTTATTTTAGTCAATTTTGCCTGTATGATTTTCTGGAAAACTATAAATAGAATGACTAAAGTAGCATTTGGAGCTTTGCAATGAGGCCCTGATGCCAGCAGTGTATCCAGCTCATTGATATTAGTTTAAGGTAAATCATGTACGTCCAACTTGAATGAAGTCACATTTCCCCTGACCAACATAAATGCTCTTTTTTTTCTGAACCAAATTAAAATGATCCAATTGATCCTGTTATTGAATCTCAAGACTTCTCATCTGTCAGTAAGTCCCTGTGACATATACTGTGTGAAACCCTAGGTATGGTGGCTTTCACTCTTTAGTCTCACAGCATACTGGTCTGGTAATCCTACACTAGAATCAAGCTGTTCCAGAGTGTTATCTTCCCCTGTCAGCCATAAATATGAAAGTTTAAACTCTGGTGTCTCTTCTGCATTTGGGACCCTGGTTTTTTTTTTCCATTTTGATTATAGTGTGTATGGGTAGAATGCATACATATGTTCATGTTTTTTATTAGATATATAGTACTTAAAATTATAAACAGAATGCACAATAGTTCAGTTACTGGTTTCCAAGAACATGACAAAATCAGCAAATGCTGAAATGCTTTTTTTCTCATTATAAAATTATAGTTTTACAAAATATTAGTTTAGATAAAAGCCCTGGTCCAGATGGTTTCAGTGCCGAATCTCAGTACCAGACATTCAAATAGGACAAAATGACAGCCTACAGAATGGGAAAAGATTTTCACCAACACTACAAGTGATAGAGGACTGATCTCTAAGATATATAAAGAACTCAAGAATCTAGAGCCGAAAATCTTGAATAACCCAATCAAAAAATGGGGTACAGATCTAAAAAGGGAATTCTCAGCAGAAGAATGGCTGATAGGCACCTGAAAAAGTGCTCATCATCTATAGCCATCAGAGAAATGCAAATCAAAACAACTTTGAGATACCACCTGACACCTATTAGATTGGCTAAGATAAAAGACACAGAGGACAGCCTAGGCTGGAGAGGATGCAGAGCAAGGGGAACACTCCTCCATTGTTGGTGGGAGTGTAAGCTTGTTCAGCCACTTTGGAATGCAGTATGGTGGGTTCTCAGAAAATTATGAATCAATCTTCCCAAAGATCCAGCAATACCACTTCTGGGTGTATACCCTAAAGATGCACAGTCGCACTCCAAATGCATTAGCTCAACTATGTTCATAGCAGCATTATTTGTAATAGCAAGAACCTGGAAACAACCTAGCTGTCCCTCAACTGAAGAATGGATTAACAAACTGTGGTACATCTACACAATGGAGTACTACTCAGCAGTAAGAAAAAAATGATATCCTAAATTCGCAGGCAAATGGATGGATTTGGAGAATATCCTCCTGAGCAAGGTATCACAAACTCAGAGAGATAAGCAGGTGGTATATTCACTCATTAGTGGACTCTAAACAAACAAACAAACAAACAAACAAACAAGAATAAAGAAAAGCATGCCCAAGCTGCAAACCACAACCACTGAACAGCTTAGTATCAGAAACATCCTGGACTGACTCCTTGGATCCCACTCCCCTTAGAGGAACACCTGGCTCAGTCTTAAGATTGGGAGGAAAAAACTGGAAAACTGGATCTGCCAGGAGTGGAGCCTGAACTAAGCAATATTGGGACAGTGGGACCATGGGACTGCCTGCCGCCTGCCCAGGGAGGGGATGGGGAGTTGTGGAGAAGAAAGAATGACCTGATGTGGTGGGATGGGGAAGGGACCTTGAATAAGGATATACAAGGATAGAAAGTGTGACTTCTTTGTTAATAATAATAATAATAAAATAAAAAAGAAAAAATATTATTTTATAAATTTGAAATATATTTATATTATTTCCCTTCCCTTTTCTCCTTCCATTTTCTCAAATATATCTCACTTTTCCTTCTTTCTTTCTTCCTCTCTTTCTTTCTTTCCTTCAAATTATGACTTTTCTTTCTTTAAGTGTTCCTGTGCAAACTTCCAGGAGAGGGAAGTAATCAATAGCTTTGCCTCACTATGAACTATGACTATATACAATGAACATATCATATGTAAACATATACAAAAACTAGCAGGACACAATATACCTAAAGGTGCCATTGTGGCATGCATACCTTGGAGGCAAACAACAGCTGTTTAATTAGATTTGAGACTTTCTCAATAAAACGGGAACTATAATCTGGGAAACAATAAGATTCTCTGAAAGGGAAAATTGCCTCTTTTCTTTTTAATTTAAGAAAAATTTTAATAATAACCCCAGATTCCACTCTTATCCCCTCCCCCTTACTGCTACACTGCCAACCGATCCTCCATCCCTTCCTCAGAAAAGGTAAGACCTCCCATGTAGAGTCAGAGAAGCCTGGTACATTCAGTTGAGGCAGGACCAAGTCCCTCCTCTCTGCATCAAGGCTGTGCAAGGTTTTCCACCATTGATAATTAGCTCCAAAAATTCAGCTCATGTACCAGAGATGGATCCTGATTCTACTGCCAGGCATCCTACAAGGGTAAATTATGATGAAGGTAAACAAATTCAGTTTAAGATAGTACATCTTAATGTGGCTCACACTCAATCTGGTTGAGATTGGCCTTGATCACTGTTGACACACAAGAACCATAAAAGTGAACAAGATTCAACCTTGACAAACATTATTATTAAGGCAGGAAACAAGGAGTTATCATGAGTAGGGTTCATCTTTTAAAGCTTCTATATGCAACTGGCACAAATTAACTCTTCATATTTAGGGTTAATAAACTATCACAATTTATTGTCTAACGAGACAGTTAAATATATTCAACTTCATTGAACTCAGGGAAGTAGAGTTTAGGCAATAGAAAAAAAAACCAGGATAATTGTGAACAGTCCAGTGTAATTAATAATTATAATTCTCATGAAGGTGATCAAGAGCAAAGAAGCAAATAAACAAATATACTGAGAAAAAAGTATGTAAGCCATGTACAAATTGTATTATATGAATATGCAGATAAAAACAGGGTAGACAGGCTTATAGTTACTAAAGAGAAAAAGAAAACTCTAAGGAGAAACAAAGAAAAAAAAGATAACTCAAAGGTGTGTGAGCCAATAATCAAAATATAATAAAGGTCAGAAAAACCATCCAGAATGTAGTACAGTGTGACAAATAGATGAAAGACAGAAGATAAACAGATGAGAGATAAGAGAGGTAAAACAAACTCACTTTAGAATAAATTAAACCAAGTGAAATTGTCCAGCAGAAGTTGAGTGGGAAGTAGAAGTTCTAAGAGCAGAGGGAACTCTACATTAGAGCATTGGCAATACCAGTTGGACATGTCAGTAGATGAAAGACATGAGGTTGTCAGTTGAAGTGTACACCAAGAATATCTGAGCAGAGTAATTGAATCCTTATCTAATCCCATCACAGTAGAATTACAGAATATGACATGTACAAAGAACATAATGAAAGCAAGTAACAGGAAGACAGGAGGAGGCAACTTTATGCTCCAAAATCTCCTAGTGTCAGCCAGCAAGAAAGATGCTTTAACAAGTTCATGTTCTGGAGCTGTGAACTCTGATATATTATGGCCTCAAAACAGTAAATACATATTTTCATGGAAACATCATCTTTAAATGAATGAAAGTATCAACTTGTAATAGCTTTTGTATATTGAAAATTTCAAAAATTTCCTTTAAAATGGTTTAATTCCATGTTCACAGCAGTTTTTCACCCCAAGGAAAGCCAATATTTTTAGTTTATTACAGTGACCAACACCAAACATCTTAAGGTTGAACAAATCTAAAAGTTAGAACACTGTGGTAGAATGCCGAGAAAGAAAGAAACTCCTGGCCTTGATTCAGGTTTTAAAACAGGGTTTGTACAAAGGAAATATTTGGTTTCGTGTGTTCAGATCATGCCATATTGAAATGAGACATTATTAAACAGAAATTATTTGTCAGTTCCAAACAGTTCCCTCTGGGAGTAACACCAGGTTTGCACTTAGTCTTTTTACAGCAATCATATTTGAATACAGAAAGTCTTCTAAGAAGGCAATATGTTTCTCTAAACATGGTGCAGACACTTATTTTTGAAATGGTCTTGGCTAAAAGATGCTTAGGCCAGGCTTGCTCACACTAGCAGGGACTTCTTTGATGAAAGTTATAGGCTAAGAATATAAGAATAGAGAAGAGGCTTGGGTGGGTTTTTGAATAATCAAATCTAAGTCAAGCCTAGAGTTTAATTGCCTGGAGGTCTTTGCCACACATGACACAATTATTAACAAAGAAAAAAATTGATTAGTAAACTAGTAAAAGGAATTGCTAAAGATTTTCAGGCATAAGATGGGACAAAATTGTATTTTAAACATCAGCATCAAAGATTCATAAATGTTGTTATTATGTTTATGAAGTTCTCATTATTACTCTGTGTGGTGAGAGTTACCCTTTCCTTTCAGTCTGGTTGCAAATGAGAGAAGGCTCATCCTGGACCATAGACTATTCTTACATGATAGCATGATGGCCTTCAGGCTGAGCTCGATACCATGAAATTACTGCCTGCCAAATGCTGACAAGAATGTCTCATAATAGAAGAGCCTAGATATCACTATGAGGCTTAAAAATTGGCATAAGCTCCTGAAGAAAATTTACATTTATTTTATAAAGATGGCAATGGCTATACTGCCACTGACCAATCAAAGAACTCTTAACCTATCATAGTCACTCAATCTCTCAGAAGCTCACACTTAGTACAGAGATGTTTGTGTATGTAAAACAATATTCAACTCAGGGTAGGTGGTCATGATTTATGTTAACTTTCTACATCTCTACTTCAGAGGAAATTAATTAACAGAAATATAGATGAATCTCAATACATCAATGTTGTTTGTAGTTTCTGGCCTGGACTTTTTCGTCTAGGCCAGAGGTTCAGACCCTCTCTCAGCCCCACTGCTGCATAGGCCCAAATAATCACACAGATGCTTAAATTATTTTTATATTGATTGAACTAAGGCCCAGGCATATAATTTGCTAATTCCTTCATCTAAACTCAACCCATTCTTGTTCAGCCATGCAGTTCGGTACCTTTTCTCAGAGCAGCATTTCAACTTCTTTTCTCTGCATCTTCTGGAAGCTCTGTGGCATCTGTCTGGCGTGTATGCTCTGCTCTGAGATTTTCCAAGTCTGGTAGCTCCACCTACACTTCCTATCTGCCTTCAGCCAAAGTCTGGTAGCTCCACCTACACTTCCTATCTGCCTTCAGCCAATCAGCTTTTATTAAACCCATAGGCAGGACAATTTTTTAAAATGTGACACATAATCCCACTACAATGCAAAAATGCCACACAGAGAAAATCTAATAATGAATTTAAAAACATGTAAATACATAAGTGCATATGTACACATATGCATACACACATGTGTATATGGGATAAAATTTTAAAGACTAGAAAGAAATAAAAATCATGTGAAGATCAGATTGAATGGATGATATATAAATTTCAATTTCTATATTTATTTAAAAGTAATAAGAAAACCATGGGAAAGCACCTTTACAAATCTCAAACAATAAAAATATATTTTACTTTGTGAGTTGGGAAGGAAGAGATTACCTTTTAAAGGAAATGAAACTGGGCCTGTTGCTATTTTGACATTTTTTCTTTACCCTTAATATACATTGCTGCTCTATTTGTTCCCTCTACTACCCTAACCCTAGGTTTCTATAATTTGCTATAGAAAGAGTTCTGTCCAGTACTATAACATTTGGCTGTTGTGTTCCTCAACTGGACATGAAGATGCTGAGTAAAATGTTGCCATCCATAGAACCATACAACAGATCTTATTATAATCTAAGCAGGTAGAATGAACCTCATATGTAATTCAGGTAACAGTGCAGTAGTTGTTGGTAAAGTCACATTTTTCAGTAGAGCATATTTGTGCACATTCTTTCAACCCCATGTCCAGGGCTATTCAAAATGCTTACCTAATTAATGCTACAAGGACTGAGTTCAGAATAGTTTTTGCTATAAAATAAATGGCTTGTTAGAAAAGAAAATATGGCAAACCCTTCATGGAAACTAGCTGCTCTTTAGATTGAATTCAGATCAGCTTTGAGGAATTATACCTTTAGGACATTAGAGGTACCAACTTGCCAAAGATTTATTATGTTGTTCACAGAGGGAGCAAGAGCAAGTGAGGGGAGAGTCAGTGAGTCCACTGCACTCGGTAGTTATAGGATCAACCTAAACTAGTATTTTTTTCTTAGTGTATTTAAGTGAGAAAATGAAAATATTCTTGGGCATTTAGCCAAATGAAGTGTTTTTCATCCAGCCAGTAATATCCTCTCCATATGCCAACTCATCTTTAATAGTGGGGTACATATTCTGACATTCATATAAAACCCTTCTGCAGAACCTGTGGTAGAAACCCATAGTTTCTTTTCAATTGTCAGGTTGTGGAACTCAGCTTTTGCTTATGATAATAATAGATTTCTGCCTCAAATCCTGAGGATGCTCAAGGCATTATCATTCACTGAAGGAAATTCTTAATTGACTCCATTCACATTGCAATTCCTTCCAGTCCTGTCCTGTTTTGCTTAGGGATTGACTGTGGAGCCATTCCTGTGAAGATTAAACTTGACGATGTCTCTCAGCTGACCTTAGCCAGGCATGACAATCTATAATGTTCCCTCATACTGTTAAGATACTCCTGATCCCCACATTACATAGTAAAGCAAAGCAACTTTTTTCCTCCTTTGCTCCATATTTTGCTTAGTTTCTACTAATAGACTTCTGTAGGAATTCTACATGTTGACCTAGCCTTATTATTTTCCAATCCCTTACTTCCAATGATTAAGGCTTCATTGTATTAACTAAGGTTGTATTATTATGTCAATACAATCAAACTGACTCTCTCTGGCAAGGAGATGGTCCTGTCTATCTGAGTGTGCATGGATTTTGTCAGAGCCTATTATACCACATCAATTTCTAGTAAAGTCGGAGGCAAAGGCCAGCTTGTGTGAGTTCTCAGAAGCTACATGGTGACATATAGTTAGCCATCAGTTTGAATGTGAAAGTTTTCCTTTTTGTGCTGCTGTTATTTGTTGGCCAGTTGTTGAAAATTAGGTGTGAGTCCACTCCAAAGGTATTAGCTCAACTATGTTCATAGCAGCATTATTTGTAATAGCAAGAACCTGGAAACAACCTAGATGTCCCTCAACTGAAGAATGGATTAACAAACTGTGGTACATCTACACAATCGAATACTACTCAGCAGTAAGAAAAAATGATATTCTAAAATTCACAGGCAAATGGATGGATTTGGAGAATATCCTCCTGAGCGAGGTATCACAAACTCAGAAAGATAAGCAGGGGATGTACTCACTCATTAGTGGTCTCTAAACAAACAAACAAGAAAGAAAGCCAAGCATGCCCAAGCTGCAATCCACAACCATTGAACAGCTTGGGATCAGAAACACCCTGGACTGACCCTTTGGATCCCACTCCAACTATAGGAACACCTGACTCACTCTTGAGGGAGGGGGACAAAACTGGATCTGCCAGGAGTGGAGACTGATCTAAGCATTATTGGGACCATAGGACTGTCTGCTCCCTGCCCAGGGAGGGGGTGGGGAGTTGTGAAGAAGAAAAAATGACCTGATGTGGCAGGAGGGGGAAGGGACCTTGAATGGGGATATACAGGGATGGCAAAAAAAAAAATTCAGAGGGAAAACTGAACACAAAGTAAATATATGTGTAGCAATCTTATTTGCATTATCACCCTTGATAAGTCATGCTTATGATTTTTATCTTCTTTATAGTTATTGTTAACTTATCAGCATTTTAAATTCATTTTACTGTTTTTCTTGATAAATACAAAATAAATAAAGAAAAAAAACAAAAAACAACAAACAAATAAAAGAAAATTAGGTGTGAGTTGAAGTCAATAGATTGTGATGCTTGATTTCCCCTAGTCTACTTTCTGATTCCCTAGTCTACATTGTGCATCCATGATATCCCAGCAGTAACATTAGCAGAAGGGGAAATACACGATACATTGTGTAATCTCTTGACATATTAATACTACTTGTCTCAGAAAAAGCAAAGGCTGACTTTAGCATCTCTAGAATATTACTTAGACAACCTATATTACACATTTACTAAAAGATAAAGCATGAGATTAAGCTTTTTGGAATATAATGATTTCAACCATGTTTGGATAGATGACGTACAATATTGATTGAGAATAATATTAACCATTAATATAAAATTGTTTCATGCCTTACAGTTAAACAGTTCTTTCCATTGAACCTGGCAAAGTTTTTTTAAATGACTTTTAAAATAGATGTTTCATTTTATGCAAAATATAGTTCTTTGAATTTTATTGCTGCTTCTACTCTTAGACTTGTTGGGGTAATTTGTCCTTGGCATGAAAATCACTAATTACTCACCAAAAATTAATTGATTATAGAATTATAATTGACTATTAGACAAAAAAATGTCTAAAAGAGACTGCAATGTTGTCAAGGGAGTCAAGGATTTTATGGCTTCACATGTACAACTTATGCAAGTATAAATTGCTTTACTATAGAAGCCAATCTTCAGTTTGCATCATGGTTTCAGGTACTCTAGAACTATAGTTCTTTGCCCAATAGTTACTGAATTATATCCATAAATCAGGAGGAGTTTTCAAAAGAAAAGGGACCATTTATCATACATTTAATATTATCTCTACCTATAAGTTTTGATACTGACTCTCTGATTTATTGTTTTATAATTTCTAAATAGAAAAATTTAAAGTATGGAGATTAGAATCCCTATGGAATATTCCTTTACACTGTGTGAATATATGTTACCACCTTGGTTTAATAAAGAACCTGACTGGCCAACATCTGGACAGGGTAAGGTTAGGGGAAAAGACAAACTAAGAATGCTGGGAGTAAAATAGGTTAAGTCAGAGGAGTCACCAGCAGAAACAGAGAGAAGCAAGACAGGTATGCTGTGCTGGGAAAACTTACCAATCTACATAGCAGAATGTAGATAAGAAATATGTATTAATTTAAGTATAAGAGTAACAATCCTAAGCTATCGACCAAGCATTTTATTTTAAATTAATATTAAACCTCTGTGTGGTTCCTTGGGAATGGCTTGTGGGACAGAAACTTCTGCTTGTAAATGGCACCCAAATGTTTGGCAAATACATCTACATAAAACCCAAAAGAGTTTGGGAAAGGGTTCTAGACACACAGAAATGAAGTTAAGAGCAACTTCCTAGTCTTGGGTAGGGTAGAGCATTGCATCTACTTTAATCAAAAATTAACTATTAGAAATCAGTCCTCAGTCAGTTGTAGAGTTAGTGAAGATCTTTACCCATTCTGTAGGCTGTTGTTTTGTCTTATTGACAGTGTCCTTGTCCTTACAGAAACTTCTAAGTTTCAGGAAGTCCCACTTATTGTTATTCTTAGTGTCTATGCTACTAGTGTTATATTTAGAAAGTGATCACCTGTGCCAATGCATTGGAAGGTATTTCCCACTTTATTTTCTATCAAGTTCAGTGTTGCTGGGTTTGTGTTGAGGTCTTTGATCCACTTGGATTTAAATTTTGTGCAGGGTGATAGGTATGGATCTATTTGCATTCTTCTACAAACTACTATCCAGTTATGCCGACACCATTTGTTGAAGCTATAATCTTTTCTCCATTGCATATTTTTGGCCTCTTTGTTGAAGATCAAGTGTTCATAGATGTGTGGGTAAATGTCACGGTCTTGGGTCTTGGATTTGAAACCATTGCTCTACAAGTCTGTTTTTATGCCAGTACCAGGCTGTTTTTATTACTATAGCTCTATAATATAGCTTGAAGTCAGGGATGGTGATGCTTCCTAAGTACTTTTATTGAGCAGAATTGTTTTGGTGATTCTGGGTTTCTTGTTATTTCATACGAATTTGAGTACTATTCTTTCAAGTTCTGTAAAAAAAATTGTGTTGTGATTATGATGGGTATTGCATTAAATCTGTAAATTGCTTTTGTTAAAATTGCCATTTTTGCTATGTTGATCCTACCTATCCAGGAGCATGGGTAGTCTTTCCATTTTCAGTTATTAAGAAACTAGAGCCCCAAGCCCTAAATAACCCAATTAAATGGAGTTCACAACTAAAAAAGGAATTCTCAACAGAAGAATTACAAATGGCTGAAAGGCACCTGAAAAATTGATCAACATCTTTAGCCATCAGAGAAATGCAAATTAAAACAACTTTGAGATACCACCCTACACCTGTCAGAATGGCTAAGATCAAAGTCACAAAGAACAGCCTATGCTGGAGGGGATGTGGAACAAGAAGAACACTCCTCCATTGTTGATGGGAGTGGAAACTGATACAGCCACTATGGAACGCAGTATGGAGGTTCCCCAGAAACTGGGAATCAATGTCCCCAAGGACCCAGCAATATACCAAAGAACTCAAATTCCCACTCCAAAGGCATTAGCTCAGCTATGTTTAGAGCAGCATTATTTGTAATAGCAAGAACCTGGAAACAACATAGATGCCCCTAAACTGAAGAATGGATTAACAAACTGTGGTACATCTACACAATGGAGTACTACTCAGCAGTAAAAAACAAAAACAAGAAACTAAAAAGCATGAAATCCTAAAATTTGCAGGCAAATTGATGGATTTGGAGAATATCCTCCTGATCAAGGTATTACAATCCCAGAAAAATAAGCATGGGATGTACTCACTCATTAGTGGACTTTAGGAAAAAAAAAAAAGCAAAGAACACTCAAGCTGCAAATGCAACCCCTAATAACTTGGGATTATAAAGAATTTAAGAGAGACTTTCAGGGATTCCCCTAGGAAGAGAAAATTGACAAGATCTCCTTAGCTAAATGAGAGCATAAGGAGTTGCAACCAAGAAAAGGTGGGAACAAATCACGAGAGAAGAGGAGGATTCATTGAGAAGAGCAACAACGAGGGAGAAAAAAAATGAGATAATAACAGAAGCCAATATGGGGTTGGAAAAAGAGCAGGTACTAGAGTCACCTATAAGAACTCACAGGATGTCCCTGACTAGGCCTCCAACCAATAGTGAAGGTGTTGCCTAGACAAGAATTCCCCTATAATCAAATGAATAGACACCCCAAGTGCCATCATAGAACTTACATCCAACAATGAATTGATGCAACAATGAGTTGATGCAGAGATACATGGCTGAGCACTGGGCTGAGATCCTGGTCCAGCTGAGAGCAGGGGAGGAGAGTCGATATGAGCAAGGGGATAAGGCTTATGAGGAAAACTCCCACAGAGATGACTGGCTGGAGCTCTGGAGAGCTCACTGAATTAAGAACAGCCACTGGGGAACCTTCAAGAAAAGGAACTTACTTGGCCCTCAAAGGATAGGCAGCTGTCCACTAACATGGGCAGTATGTGGAGCCTCGAGGGGAGGGATCAGACTGTGTTTCTATGCATGGACTGGCACTTCAGAGCCCACATTCCTCTGAGGATCACCTAACCCAAACATGACATTAGGGTGAGGAAATTAGACTTGTCTGGAGTGGATGCTAAGTATCACCACCTTGGGACTTCTTGCCCTTTGGGGGGAGGAGGTGCAAGATGGGAAAAAGGACGGCTATAAGCAGTTAGAGAGGGACTGAGAGGGAGAAAGAAGGTAGAGCAAAAGAAAAGAAAAGAAATTTATTTTCTAATAATAATAATAAATTAATTTTAAAATATTTTATATTGGTATGTATTTTAGTTTATTAATACAAATTTAAAGTTAACTTTGTTTTACTATATGTATGTTTCTACTCTTGTTTAGGGCATTATGTTGATGCAGCTCATTTAAAATATAATGTATAATTAAGAAATACAGGCTAATAGTTACTAATCTATAATAGCCAAATGCATAGTCCTGTAAACTATGTTTTTAAGGTTATACACAGATATATTTAGATAAATAAATGGTATTTAAACACTTTAAAGTTGTATAGAATATGATAGTTAATATGTTTAATAACTTAAAGCTTTTTATGATAGAGACATGTCTGCTCCTGATAGCATCCCTTTACTTCAAAAAAAGATGATGGACATTGAAAAACCTCTGTATGAATTTTACTTTCTTTATGGCAAAAGCTAGCCATCTGAACAAAGAAACTGTCATTGCTTTAATTTCTTAAAATGTATTATTCAAACTGGACAGAAAGACACAAAAGAAAAAAACTTCCAAACTTTGCCAAGACTAAGTAGGACATTTCTTCAAAATCTCCCCTTCTCAGAAATGTCTGTTAGATTGTAGGCCAAAGTTGGATGCCCTTACATTTCAGACGAACCTAGGGTGACTTTTCAGACAGCTAGATGTCCCTGTTGTTATATAACATTTCTGCCTTTTGGGGTCTTAGATAAAGCTGAAAACTAGATAGACATAATTGTAGTTTTCCTTAATTATGGAAGAAGGTAAGTTAGGGATAGAGCTTTGAACTCATCAAGATAGCATAAACAATATATTTTTTTTTAATTTGCCAAATACAAATAGACTCAATATTGTATTTTTTACTGGATGACCATTTTGTTGCATATCATTTTACTATGCTAAACTCGAAACTTTATTCCTTAATTAGACAAAAAGAGGAAAATGTGTAATATTCCTTTATACCATGTGAATGCATGTTGCTGAGATCGGTTTAATAAGAAAGCTGACTGGCCAATAGTTGGACACAATAAGGTGAGTGGGAAAGACAAGCAGAAAATATTGGGAAGACGGACAGAGTTTGAGAAGTTGCAAGCAGATACAGAGAAAGATAGGAATGCAGTACTGAGAAAAGGCACCAAACCATGTGGCAAAGCATAATTAAGAAATATAGGTTAGCATAAATGTAAGAGTTAGATAGTAAAAAGCCTGAGCTATTGACCAAGCATTTATAATTAATATTGAATCTTTGTGTTAGTTATTTGAGAACTAGCAGGTAAGAAATAAAAGTTTACCTACAAATCACCCAAGATATATCCTTTCCCTCTCTTTTCTTCTTTACTTTTTAAGCTAGGGTCTGAATATGTAGCTCAGGCTAGCCTTAAACTCATTTATTGGAATTCAAGTTTAACACCTCAAATTAGATGCTGTACTAGTTGTGAATTCTTCAACCTGTAAATAACATTCTATCTTACATGACTTAAAATGATAGGGGCTTATACATAAATAACAAGATATCTGGGTATCTCTCTCAATTTCAGTTGCTCAGGAGATGGATGATGTTAACAACCAGCCCAAAAGAAACTAAGAAATTCAAGAATACTGACTGACTTAGTTCAATTTACTACAGTGGGCTTTTAAAGATCAGGGTGATATTACAGACAGAGGCTAAGTAGAAACTGTCTTTGGAATTCTGTTTGCTAATGATTGAGGCCCAAATTATACCTTTCATAAAGTATTAATAAAACACGCTTCAATCCATGACATTATCATTCTGATCTGATCTCAGCCTGCTACTACAAGTCTTATATCTGAAAAATCCTTATAGTACAGCATACCTACAAAATTCTAAGAACAAATGGGAAAATAAAAACAGACCCAAATCAAGACTAAACCATATTTCTCAAAGGATACCATTTTTCAGTAAGAAGAGACCCAAACATCTGTCTTGGTTAATAATGCATGATTACTTAACAAGATTCTTTTAGACATTGCATTCAACTTCCCACGGGTACATCCAGGTAAGTTATTTTGTTGAGTATCTGCTGCCAAATTTGTATCTACATTTCCAACAAACTTTGCTCCACTGTTAATCCTTGTTGGGATCCTTGCCCCCAATTCCTTTAATGGATTGTGAAATTTAAGCAACTTAGTCTCCATAGATTGATAGCCCTTTCTTCTTAAATATCGGTTCACTTTCTAAGAATTTTAGAAAATATTCATTTAATACCATTTACTAGCACAGCATCAACTCATTTTATATCCATAATGCCATGTGATAGACATTTTGAGGAAGTAATTGAACTACAGAAAATAAGTAACACAACTCATTTATGTAGATCAAAGCAGACAGTGTTGGATTTCATCCTGGAGACTGGTTCTAGAATCAAAGATCATAGACACCTTTTAAGTGGTATGTTTTTAAGCATTCACAATTTTGTTTCATTCTACTTTCTAATATATAAGTTGTAAGAGCAGGTAGAGGTGGACTATATAATTTATGTAAAGGAGTTCACTCAGGGGCTTATGTATTTGAGAACTTGATCCTCAGTTGGTGGAAATGTTTAAGAAGGATTAGGGTGTGTGGCCTTGTTGGAGGAAGTATGTCATTGCGGGTGGGCTTTGCAATTCTTAGTATTTTCTCTTTCTTTGCCTCTAGATTTAGGATCAAAACTCAGTTATTCCTTTGTTCTGCTATCAAAGACTCTAACTCTCTGAAATGTTAGTCAAACTAAACACTTTCTTTTTTAAGTTGCCTTGGTCATGGTGTTTGATTATAGCAATAGGAAGCTAAGATAGAAATTAGGACCTCATATTGTGCTATTGCTATGAAAGGGCTGAATATGATGGGTTTTTTGTTGTTGTTTGTCTTATTTTGTTTTTTAAATACAGGATATGTTGAGATTTTGAATGAAGAGAACAGTTGAATGTTATAAGCAGAGGTTAAAGGACTATTCTACTAGGATCTTAGAAGACAATGTTAGTAAGAGCAGCAGGGTCTATGAGGGCTCATCTTAAGATGTTTCAGAAAGGATAAAAGTTGCAACTGAACTAGAGACCATTCTTATGAGATTTTTGCAAAAGATAAAATGTTCTTTGCCTTTGTTCTAAAATTTTTCCTGAGGATAAATTGAAAAGCTGTAGACTAATTTCTTAGGTAGAGGAGATTTCAAGACAGCCAATCTTATTTAGAATTTCTATTGCTATGGTAAAACACCATTGCTACAAGAAAGTTGAGAAGGAAAGGGCTTATTTTGTTTACATTTTTATACAACAGTTTATCATCCAAAAAAATAAGGTCAGTAACTCAAGCAGAGCAGCAATCTGGAAGCAGAAACTGCTACAGAGGCTACAGGGATATGTTACTTTGCTTATTCATTCTGACATGCTTAGTTTGCTCAGCCCAGGTTTGCACTGCTGACAATGGGTTAGGCCCTCCCACATCATCAGTCAAGAAAATGCATCAGAGACTTGCTCATTGGCATAGGTGGTGATGACATCTTTTAAAATGCGGTTTTCTCTTTTCCAGTGATTCTAATTTGTGTCAAGTTGACATAAAACTAGACACCACAGAGCCTAAAATTGACATTATTATGTGATTATTAGTAATCTCTCTTATGTAGTTTTACAGTTAAAATGGTATTGTAGGGAAAAAAGAAACACAAAATACATAGTTTGAAGAGAAAATTTAATTTTGGAGCCAAGACTTGTGCTGAAAGAATGAGAAGTTTAAAGAGAAAAATCTGATCCAAAATTAAAATTAAGGGAAGATGTCCCCAGGGCAAGACATTTCCCAGCTAATCTTCCAACTTGTAAAAGGAAAGGCCCTAGGAATTTTTAGCTTGTTCAGCCACTCTGGAGTGCAGTATGGCAGTTTCTCAGAAAACTGAGACTCAATCTCCCCAAGGATCCATCAGTACCACTATTGGGCATATACCCTAAATATGCACATTTGTACCCCAAAAACATTAGCTCAACTATGTTCGTAGCAGCATTATTCATTATAGCAAGAACCTGAAAACAACCTAAATGCTCCTCAACTGAAGAATGGATTAACAAACTGCAGTGCATCTACACAATGGAGTACTACTCAGTAGTAAGAAAAAATGATATTCTAAAATTTGCAGGCAAATGGAAGGATTTGGAGAATATCCTCCTGAGTGAGGGCTCACAAACCCAGAAAGAGAAGCAGGAGATGTACTCACTCATTAGTGGACTTTACACAAAAAGCAAAGAACACCCAAGCTGTAAACCACAACCATTGAACAACTTGTGATCCGAAGCACCTTGGACTGGCACCCAGGAGCCCATTCCCTCCAGAGGAACACCTGATCCAGTGTTGATGTTGGGATGAGGAAATGGGTCTTGCCTGGAGTGACCTCTAGCCCTTTCTGGGGGAGGGGATGGAGGAATGGGGAGAAGAGAGACTGACCAGGGGAGATCAGGAGCAGAAAGGGAGTTTGAACAAGGGGATGGATACATGAATAAAAAATGAGACTTTATTCTAAAAAAAAAAAAAAGCAAAATCAAAGGAAAGCTTCTGCAAATGTGGTTCAAGGGGACCATACTTATCCAAAGTAGATAGACTAACTGTGCCATCTACAATGTTCTGGCTTTAGAGTAATGAAGGCTGAATAAATAAGCAAAATTTCCCTTCATGGTTAAGAAAATCTGAGGACAGGCATGTGGTAGAAAAATTCCTCTTGTGGAGGCTCCAAAGCCATTGCATGTCACTGTGAAGGTCAAGTCTGGATTGTTTTGGTAACTTCAAGTTGCAGAAGATGTCAGAGAGGGCTGCAGATAGGAAGTGAAACCACGTGAAGAGAGAGCAACATGTTGCAGTCAGTAATGCAGGAAGAGTGGAACCACCTAAGCCCTCTGACATCAAACATGGTGCTATAGGATTTGGAGTTTTCTTGCTGAGTTTTGGTCTTTTTTTGTTCCAGTAATTTCTCACCATGATCACACTTTTTTTTTTTTTTAGAATGGTGTGTTGGAAGTATGTAATTTATTTTTTTATTTTGATAAAAAATAAAAAACCTTTTTTTTTTTTTTTTTATCAAGGGTTTACTATTAGGAAATTGCCTTGACTCTTAGAAGACACTTTGGAGTTCTAAACTGGTTTGAGACTGAAGAACAATAGGGAATTCACATTGTACTAAATGAATTTTTCATTATTATATGACCAATAGCCTGTGGGGGTAGAAAGTATAATGCTGTAGTTTGAATGAGAATGATACCTATAGTCTCACATATTAAATACTTGAACCCCAGTTAGTTTGGGAAAGATTAGAAGGTATAGCTTTATTGAAGGAGATATGTCACTGGGATTGGGCTTTGAGGCCCTCTTCTACATTGCGAGTGCTCTATTATCATGTTAAGAGAAAGGGAAGAGCAGATATTTGGATCTTTTGGTACAGTGTTGCTTATATCATAGGCTTGTTTTTGTACTATACAATGTTATGTTCCAAGCAGTATAAAATGAGACTCCACATTTTACATATTTTATGTGACAAATAAATAATCCATCACTGGGATAACTTTCACACCTTTAGAGTCCCATTAAATAGCAGCTACTTTCTTAGTACATTTCCAAGTGACTTCTGTCCACTAGTATTCATTCAGAAATACTGAAGGAGTTTAAAGTGAATTCTTCATGTGCATGCGTATTCGTTTCAGATGAAGTAGACAGGCTTCATCTAAACAGGGTTCAAATTCCCAGGGATTGTAGTATATATTGTGGAAGCTTTTAATGTGGTGGCGATATTTTCCTGATAATTACTTAAGGACAGTGTTTGCATGGACATAGAAGAGGTAAAATTCTTTGCTATTTTCAAACTGTGACTTGTATTATTAACTGCATACTCTCATTAAATGTTGAAGTTTTAATTTTTTCCACCTTTGATGGATTTGGAGAATATCCTCCTGAGGGAGGTATCACAAACTCAGAAAGATAAGCAGGGAATGTACTCACTCATTAGTGGACTTTAAACAAAAAAGCAAAACATGTCCAAGCTGCAAACCACAAACACTGAACAGCTTGGGATATGAAACACCTTGGACCAGCAACTTGGATCCCACTCCCTCCAGAGGAACACCTGACCCAGTCTTGATGTTGGGGTTAGGAAAGCAGATCTGCCTTGAGTGGATGCTGGGACCTTGGAACCTCCTGCCCTTCCTGGGGAGGAGATAAAGTGATGTGGAGAAGAGAGAGTGACTGGAAGGGGCGGGAGGGAGAAGGGAGTTTGGACAAGGGATACAAGGATAAAAAATATGACTCTATTCATAATAATAATATAAAAAAGAAATCTTTTCAAAAGAATTTAAAAGAAAACAAAGTAGAAGATATGTGATCTTTGGCTTTATATTAACTGGGTCTCGAACTGTAGCTCAATTATACACCACAACCATGCACCTTTTTATTAACTCTAAGACTTTATTTCCCCTTTTCTTCTGAAAAATAAGTTTCCCGCTCAGATTTTCGTACCTTCTTTGAGATTCCGACCCACTTGCAGCCTCAGTGTCACTTAACACCAAATAATCACACAAAGACTTATATTAATTTTACACCGATTGACCTGGGGTTACTCTTAAACTGACCTATGACTCTTACCTTGCTCAGACATTTGGCTCCATACCTTTGCTCAGCAGCATTTCAACTTCTTTCCTCTGAGTCTCCTGGCATCTCAGCTGCATCTCCTCTGCTCTGAGTGTTCCCAGAGTTTTCGTAGTCTTGTAGCTCTGCCCACACTTCCTGTCTGCCCCTGGCAAAAGCTGCACATTATGACAATTGCTTTTCTCCATTTGCTAGTGTTCAATGCAAGGAAAAAGAAATAAACCTACTTTTTTGTTTTGATTTTTTATTTATTTTTTAATAAAGTCTCATTTTTTTATCCATGTATCCCCTTGTTCAAATTCCCTTCCCCATCCCGCCCCTCCCAGTCACTCTGTCTTCTCCTCATTTCCTTATCTCCTCCCCAACACGGGCAGGAGGTCCCAAGGTCCCAAGGTGGCTTAGTTCAGCATCCACTCCAGGCAAGGCAGATTTTTTCATCCTAGTATCAAAACTGGGTTAGGTGTTCCTCTGGAGGGATTGGTCTCCAAGGTGCTAGTCCAAGGTGCTTCGGGTCTCAAACTGTTCAGTGGTTGTGGTTTGCAGCTTGGATGTGCTTTGCTTTTTATTTAAAGTCCACTAATGAGTGATTACATCCCCTGCTTATCCTTCTGGATTTGTGAGACCTCACTCAGGAGGATATTCTCCAAATCCATCCATTTGCCTGCAAATTTTAGGATATCATTTTTTTCTTACTGCTGAGTAGTACTCCATTGTGTAGATGTACCACAGTTTGTTAATCCATTTTCAGTTGAGGGGCATCTAGGTTATTTCCAGATTCTTGCTATTACAAATAATGCTGCTTT
The DNA here is from genome assembly GCA_004025045.1 of Sigmodon hispidus. Taxonomy (NCBI): domain Eukaryota; kingdom Metazoa; phylum Chordata; class Mammalia; order Rodentia; family Cricetidae; genus Sigmodon; species Sigmodon hispidus. The sequence continues at coordinate 47,711 of PVIH01003974.1, read as the reverse complement.
AAACATAGTTGAACTAATGCTTTTAGGGTATACACCCAGAAGTGGTATTGCTGGGTCCTTGGGGGAATTGATTCTCAATTTTCTGAGAAACTGCCATACTGCATTCCAGAGTGGCTGAACAAGCTGACACTCCCACCAACAATGGAGGAGTGTTCCCCTTGTTCCACAACCTCTCCAGCATAGGCTGTCATTTGTGTCTTTACTTAGCCATTCTGACAGGTATAAGGTGGTATCTCAAAGTTGTTTTGGCTTGCATTTCTCTGATGTCTAAAGATATTGAATCCTTTTTCAAGTGACTTTCAGCCATTTGTAATTGTTCTGCTGAGAATTTCATTTTTAATTCTGAAGCCCATTTTTGATTGGATTATTGAAGGCTTTGGGCTCTAGTTTCTTGACTTCTCTATATATTTTAGAGATCAGTCCTCTGTCACTTGTAGGATTGATGAAAATCTTTTCCCATTCTGTAGGCTGTCATTTTGTTTTAATGACTACGTCTTGGCAGAAGCTTCTCAGTTTCAGGAGGTCCCGCTTATTGATTGTTGTTCTTAGTGTCTGTGCTACTGGTGTTATATTTAGAAAGTAGTTACCTATGCCAATGTGTTGGAGGGTATTTCCCACTTTCTTTTCTATCAAGTTCATTGTGGCTGGGTTAATTTTGAAGTCTTTGATCCACTTAGATTTGAGCTTTGTGCAGGGTGATAGGCTTGGATCTATTTGAATTTTTCTATATACTACCCTCCAGCTATGCCAACACCATTTGTTAAAGATACTATCTTTTTTTCCATTGAATATTTTGAGTCTCTTTGTGAAAGATCAGGTGTTCATATAAACCTACTTTTTAACTGAAGGAGTAAAAGAAACTTGGTATATGTTCTAAAATTACCATTATGGCAACTTGCAATTTTTTTTTATTATTTTTCTTTATACTCTCATGGTTAATTTTTATCTTAGAATAAATCATTTATGTGCTAATGTTTCTTCAACCATTAAGTACTGGTAAGTAAGAGGTAGGGTTTTGCTATTATGAAGATAAAGTTATAATTCATTCAGATATGAATAAAAATTTACTAGGTATGTGCTATGAGCAAAACATTTCCTATGTAATTTGAAATGCATAGTTGAACGGTCATGTCCTGAGTTCTTCCAGTCACCAATGGTAGTATTACAACACAGACTGAGACAAATACTCAAATGAAGAGCAGAAATTAATCAGAGCAGAAGAACTAGTAGAACCCAGTAATTTAGGGAAGTCTTCTTGCAACTGGAGCATCAGAGTTCCCTCATGTAGTATTATGAAAAGCTTTTCTAAGCACAGCTCCTTATATTTGTTCATAAAAAACATTTATGTATCTTATCTCACTTAACTTTTTCAGATAACCATGTATTTTTATATATTATTTTGTTATCAGAATTTATGCATATATAATATGCAGCTATATTGTACACTTACAATCTTGAGTGTTCATTTATATGATCAACACATAATGATGTTGAGATTCTAATGACTGAATCAATTTCCTCAAGAGGACACAGTTAGAAGATGACTCAGCTTGGCAGGGCATTTTCTTCCAAAACTGACAATTTGAGTTACATACCTTGAGCCCACATGATAGAAGAAGAGAACTGATCTGAATTTGATCCTCTAAACCTACATGGTAGAAAGAGAAGCAACTCCCCCACATTGTCTTCAGACATGTACATGTTTACACACACATACACCACACACAGATAGATACATAGAGATAGACACAAAGAGATAGACACACACACACACAGATACATAGATAGACACACAAACACACAGAGAGAGAGAGAGAGAGAGAGAGAGAGAGAGAGAGAGAGAGAGAGAGAGAGAGAGAGAGAGAGAGAAAGAGAGAAGAGACTAGGCAAATTTAAAAACAAAATTTAAAATAGATTTTTCACAGTTAGCAAGTGAGATAAAATAGGTATAGTTAGGCTGCATCTGATTTAGATTTTGCTCAATTGTAACTGATGACTAGGTTTCATAGTACACAGAATCTATGCAAGCTTCTAAAAGAGAGAAACAATGGTCTCTCCTAACCAGCTATTATGCCTATGGCCCACAATGTTGGCTAGCATCACTTAGTAACTCTAAGAGACAGGCATACCTTGGTACTAACCAACAGTTATCTAATTGGACATAAGACCCACAGCCCATGGAATATGGAAGAAATCATGCCTGGTACAAGAAATGTAGCCTGCTATCCAGGGCTAGTGAAGTCATGGGTCTTGGAGGAGAACCTACTACTACCACTTTACTAAACCAGTGTAATACCTAGTTATGCTCTAATAACTAATTTGTCCCTTTACTCACAGATAAGTGTAGTTCCCACCTCTCATCGTGGACACTTTTTTTTGCAACAGACAAAGAGGATTATAGAAAACAACAGCTCATTAAAATGTAGAGCTGTGGAGCCTAGTGCCAATGAATGCATCTACAAAATAATTCTTGTACCTAAGACTCAGATCATTACAGAAAATAAGGTAGAAGGATTATAAGAGTCAGAGGATCAGAAAGTTTGCTGAGACTGTGTCTTCTAGTAATGTCAGAAGCTACATCCACAAGGTCTCACCAAACTACCTAAACATGAACTGGACATGCACAACAATAAACATTCATAAGTGGACTGGGGAAACCCATGTGGTCTCAACCATACACAAAGAACTACAGGCAATTAAAGAATGCTGGGCATGGGAGAAATTGTCCTTCCCAGGGAGGACCACACTAACTGATTTTCCAGCAAGAATTAGTCAGTTCTGAAACTGTATAAAAAGTAATATTATATGAACTGATCAGATTATATATGTGTAGTATATGCATCATACAAAACAAATAATAATAATCAGAAAAAAGAGACCATGAATCTGAAAGAAATCAAGAAGGAATATATGGGGGATTTAAACATAGAAAAGGAAAGGGAGAAATAATTTAATTACATTACAATATTAAAAAATAGAGAGAAAAACAGAAATAAAAAGCCTTCAGTTTCAAGCCAGAGAAGTATAAACATTATTTGGTAACCAGAGCAGGTTTATCGGCAGCAGAGAGCCATAAATAGTTCTGTATATTGGCTAAAATATTCAGCAATCATTGTCAAAAATAGATTAAAATCAGAATTCTTCCAGACTTTGAATTCTGTTATAATAGCCCTTTATGTCAGAAGTGATAAACCACTAATGTGGTGGTTTTGCCAATGATGGAGAAAACATGTGCATTTAGAAACATTGTAGAGGTATAAGTGACCACATTTGGGCAAGAAATAAGAAATGTGAAAGCTGAAGACAAGATTTTAATCCCGAATGAGCATGACATTGGCACTGATATCAAGAAGGTTGTAACACCACAGCCTCAAATGGGAGGTTTTGCACTTGCATGCACGTACTTATGTGTGTGTGTGTGTGTGTGTGTGTGTGTGTGATATGCATGCATATATGTGTGTGAGTGAGAGAATTTTTTTTTAATTTTGAAAAAGAGTTAGCATAGAGGCAAGGATATATTCATGTGTTAAGATCATGGCAGTGGGGTGCAGGCATAGGCATGTGACAACTTGTAGCACCCTGAAGAATCTTCTCTTAAATCTTTAGGAACCCCCATTCACATAGAGCTGGGTCTGTAGCTTTTTTTGCAAAAAAAAAAAAAAAAGGACATATTAATACGAAGTAAAATAAAAGTGTTTTTAAAACAATATATTTCAAAAATAGTTTAAGAATTTAATAAAATATTTTGTTGCATTAAAATAATTTATTGGGTCAGAAAGATGGCTCAGTGGGTAAAGGTACCTGCCATCAGTCTGAGGACTTGTGTTCCAACCATAGGACCTACAGGGTGGAAGAGAGAACTGTATCCACTAGTTGTCCTTTCATGTTCACATGTGCAGTTACATACTCATGGAAACACACACACACACATACACACTACACACACATACACACACAACACACCACACACACCACACACACATCACACACATACATACCACACATACACCATACACATACCACACCACACATACCACACACATCATATACACAACACACACAACACACACACATCCCACACACATAACACAAACCACACACACCATACACATACACCACACACACCACATCCCTCATGCATAGACACAACCACCACACACACTGCACACACACACCACACACACTACACACACACCACACACATACACCACACACACCACACATACCACACACACTACACACACACATACACCATGCACATCACACATATACACCACACACACCCAGCACACACCCACCACACACACACCACACACATACCACACACACCACACACATACCACACACCACACACACACATCACACACACACATACACATAAAATTTTCAGGAGATAAAAGTAAACATTAAGATTAAGCACATGGTTTTATATAATTTTTCAAAGTACTTAAGATATATTTATTCTTTTTTATTTTATTTTTAACATGTTTATTTACTTATATAATCTTTACACTTTCATAGTATAATATATTTTGTCTAGTTTCACCTTCCCTGGATTGTCTCCTTTTATCTATTTTCTACTCCCAACAAATCCCTATCCCACTTTCATGTTGAGTGAGTGTATAAGTGTAGGAGTGTGCATGCACACATGCATATATATATGCTTGTGCTTATGTGGTGGGAGAGGGATTGCATCACTGAATTTAACTAGGATTACTGTGTTAATATGGATGGGCATTATTTCCCAGAGAATGAGCAATTTGCCAGTGATACACCACCAAACAAATGACACCACTGGAGTTTATTAGAAGAGATTTTTAGCTTAAATTTAAACAGAGAGTTTAATCAGAGGCACCAGATTCATAAATCAAATGCTCCATGGGGATAGTGCTTATACCTTTAATCTCAGCACTAGAAGGCAGAGCATCTGGAACATTGTGCATTTAAGGCCATACTGATCTTGTATAGTGAGCTCCTTCCAGCTTAGCCACAGTTACATAGTGGGATCCTGTCTCAATTAACAAAACAAAAGAAAACACCCCCCCAACAAACAATGACAGCCCAAATCAAGTCAGTGTTCAACCTCCTGTCTTGGCTCTTCTTTGCTGGGCATTTTTAACTTCTAAACTTCAGTTGTGCTATAGAGCTGACACATTTCCCTGGTGTCATCCTGAGCTGGTGCTGAACTGTGTGATATCCCTTTATAGACGACAGGTCAAAATATGCATGTGTTTTGCTTAATCATGGAAAGCATTTGCCTTTATGTCATCATATCAAACAGGATTTACCTTGAAGTGCCTAGAATTAGATATAGCCTAGAAAGTGGCCTTGAGAAGAATTCCAGGTTGGGTCTGTAGTTAGTGGGAAAATTACCATGATTACTGAGCAGTGATTTAGTGGTGTGGGAGAAGGCAATACAACATTTTCTACTTTTAATTTGTAATTTGTAGGTTGATATATTTTTTTCCTCTCTTGACTCCTTCTTTAAGATCAAAGGATCCCAAGTGTTTTTCTGCTCCACTTGGAGTATGAGGATAGCAAACACATATAGAAGATTACTCCTATTCTGGGTCTTGTATACACATGGGTTTGGAGAACATGTTATTAACAAAGGCCATTCTTACTGGCTATCAGCTATAAATTTTAAACTGGAGAACATCTTGAAAAACAAAGTTCACATTGTTAGTTATTTTGATTAGAATTTTATTTCCAGTGTGTTTGCTGTGATTATTAGATATATTAGCATGAACACAACCATGTCTACATCAACTCAATTTCTGTCTTTCTTTATTCTCTTTCAATGCCTTCATAGCTAATACTGGAAAGTTCCTTGTGTGCCTGCTTTATGCTTCCCACTGACCAGCTTCCGACAGCATCTTACAGTAGGCATCACTTGTCTTTCCACCTATACACCAGTTTTATCTCAAGTTTCTGTGTCGTCAATGTAAACCCTATCATAGGAAACAGAGAGAACTGATCATGGTACCTTAAAGATGTGGCCTAGGTATGTGTGTATATAATTGGCCAGAATATATACCTTCTAGGATATAGCGTTTTTTTTTTTTTTTAAATTAGTGTTATTAGAAGAATGACCTGCTTTGATTGCTTAAAAAAGTTTTCTCTATTCTTCAATATTTGCCATGAGTCAAACTTTTAATGTTTCATTTTATACCATTCAATGTTAATAATCATCATGTATTTAAAATTTACTTGATATTTATAGCTGAATGATCACACAGAGAAATAGAACAATGACTTTCTTACATTTGTGTCTTAATTTGAACTTGTATTCAGTTAACTGAAATACATTGAACATCTGACCTTGGTTATGTGGAGCAGAAACAAAATTTGTCAGGTAAACCTATAATCAGTGTTAAATTTAAAAAATAGTAAAATTAGAGCTAATTAATTAGACAAAATTCTGTCCTACTCCAATTCACTGGAAATCACTGGAAGATATTTTAAGTCTATCAAAGAATGTAAGCATTTTAAATTGTGACAAAATAGAAAAAATAAGTCATTTGGTATAATTAGAGATTTTGATAAATTTTCCAAAAGACAGAAAACAGAAATAATCAGAGTCATAAGTACAGAGAATTTGTAGAAAGGTTCCAGAGAGAGAGAAAAGGTACAGCTATATTTATTTTCATTACTTACACCCATTAACAAGTTGATAAAGAACTGACTGCTGACTCCCCAGTTCCTAGGGCCTCTGAGTTTTTCTATGATTTAGTATCTATAGAGTTAATACTGACACATAATTGGCTATCAGCAAACTTCCCATCCATTCAGATTCTTAGCCACCCAGGTCCCTGTGGTAAATATCTCATCTGACATCAAATAATGTCCAGGGACATTAAAGATGTCATTTGGTGCAAATGCCATTAAGTCACTTCTAAATTGCTACACATTTGTGCTAGTCTTAACCTTCAACAGAGAAGCTTAAATTACCGTATCAATTAGAAACAGAGATTCATCACTTGTCAAAATTATTCTTAAAATTTATGTTGACATTCTTGGTTGTAACGGCCCTCCAAGGCTCAGAGAACGTTGAGAAAGTTGGCGTGAGAGGAACGAAGTTAAGAGCCAGTAATAAGAGATGCGCTGCAAAAAGACATTTTCTGGACACATATCCATTATCCGAATGAGTTCACTGAAGCTGTGGTTACCAACATAAGGCCTGCAAATTGTTATATGTATTAACATTTCCTTATAGACAGCAGAGGACTAGTCACAGTGTATAGTTGTTGGAGGAGGTATATAATTTTCTTCAGTGTAGTCAATGAAAGGTATCCTATGCTCCACTTCCTCCTACCCATGCTCTCCCAAGCATCCCTAATTAAACTCACTGGATCACAAAAAAGGACATAAAAGTAGAATAGGGAAATTTGGGGAAAAAGAGGAGAGAGGAAGCACTGAGAGAGGGCAATGGAAGGCAAAATTTTTTTCTCTCTCTACATATATATATATATATATATAAAAACTCAAAAAAATAAATTTTTACAAAATATGTCATTTGGAATATTTCTGGTTCTCTCACTCTCTCTTTGTGGCCAACACATACATATTTATATTCCTTTTATTTTTATATATAAATAAATTTCATATATACATATGTATGTACACACACACATATATATAAATAAGGAAATTTATTAAAATGACTTACAGACTGTGGCTCAACCAATCAACATGGATATCTGTGAATGGAATGTCTAAGAATTCAGTAGTTGCTCAGTCCATGAGGCTGTATGTCTCAGGTGGTCATAAGTATACACTAGAATCCTGAAGAATTAGGCTCTAATGACAATGAAGGTATGGATATGTTAGTGAGGCAAAAACAAACAATCTCAGAGCAAAAGCTTTCTTCTTCCATGCCCTTATATAGGCTTCCAGCAGAAGGCATGGTCCTGATAATTGTTGTGTTTCACAGCTTAAAAGATCTGGACTAGAAGTGCATCTTCCTACCACAAAATCCAGATTAGAAGTTGATCACCTGACTTCAAGTTAAGCCAAAATCCCTCACGGGGTGCCCCTCCTTTTTCTATGTTTAATTGATTCCAGATGTAATTAAGTTGACAACCAAGAATAGCCATCAAAAAGATATTCACTAGAAACATCTTATTTTTTTCCAGAGAGAAAGTATCTACTTTTAAATACTAACTTGTATATTGAGCCCAAGAAAGATATAGATAAGTTAGATTAGTTCTGGAGCCCTCTCAGGAGATATAGAGGATGCTAGATGGAAATAAAATTTCTGGTGGAAGAGATTATAACATTTAGCACATTGTAGGTATTATTTTTATGTGTATCAGGAACAATTCTGCACAATTTATTTTGCTACACTAACATACTGATTTCTTTTATCAATCCAGCAAGCAAGATTACAATTAGGACCTTCACTCTGTGTTGAGGAAACTTAAACCAGAGATGTACAGTTTTTCACAGAAGTAACAGAGCTAGACAGTGTAAAATTGGAGTTTAGTGCTCCAGCCCTACTTAGAAAAAGGATTTATTTATTTTTTATGTATAAGTGTTTTCCAGCATATATGTATGTATGTCATGTGTGTGCCTGATGCACATGAAGGCCAGAAGAAGATATCAGATATTTCCTGAAACTGGAGTTAGGAATAATTGTGAATTGCCATATGGGTGTTAGGTATTGAACCTGGGTCTGCTGCAAGAGCATCAACTACTCTTGATTTCTGAGCCAGCTCTCTATCCCTTCTGGCCCCACTTTTATCTTCTGAAAAATCTTGCTTCTTAAATTGATTTAAATCTTCGATTCTCAGTTGGGGAGACTTTATTTCATACATCAGGAGTTCTAGCTCACTTGTTTGCTATTATTCACTGACAGTCTCTCAATAGATTCCTAATGGGGAAGACGAACAGCGTTGGTTTCTGTGCCTTAAGCAGTCAATTGCTTCTAGTAGATAATAAAAAATTGAAAACAAATGCACCAAAATGGAAGCTTAGTGTTCTAGAATAAGGCACAAATCTAAATAAAATTAAACTGAATGGAGAAAGTAATTTACTCATAGTGAATGCAGTGAAATAAATCTTAATAAATTATTGAGATTTAAGCAACATTAATAAAATAAAACATACAATTATAGACTTTCTAAGTAAAAGTAAAAAGAGAGCTTCCTCAATAGACTATCAAATAAGCAAAAAGTCCAACTAAACTTGAGCAGTTACCTAAAAACTACTTATCATAAAGTAATAAAAAACTATCGTTGCAATGGAAAAAATATCAAAATTGTAAAAACCATATTATACTTAGCCATGTAAGTGACAATATCTCTCTGTATTAGTTACTTCATGGTATATATAAATGTTCAAAACCGACTTAAGAAGAAGTTGAAAAACAGTGAAAAGCAGAAAAAAATGAAACTGTATTTGATGAAGTACACTTAAAACAGTGGCACAGAGCTGTCAATAATTGTATTGAACTCATCAAAGGAAAAGAATCTTCAAGAAATATTGTTTCAAAGTATTGCAAAAGAGACAAAATGTTATAATATGTTGTATAAATTTACTAAATCTCCATTGATGTTTCTCTCAAGAGTAACAATAAAACCCATAAATTTATTTATAAATAAATAAAAACACTAAATATACTAAGACAACTTTAAAAACATCTTAAAAGAACAATACATAATCTTGAAATAAATTTTATTGAACACAAATGGTCAATAAGTATTGACCAGAAATGCAGGAAGGGTTCAACATCAGAAAGTCCATGAATGTAATTTATTAAAGAGTTAAATTCCATTAGCATGAAAGCAAAAAAAAAAATCACTTGGTAGAATTTAATACTTCTTTCTGACCAAAACTCTTAAAACGCTATGTGTCTGCTAAAGAAACAAAATCCATTCCAGGTATTTCCCTCTTAAACAATATGGGAAATTAGTTTCTTTTAAAAGTGAAGTAAACACTTTTTTTGTTCCTTTTCCACTGAAAACTCAAGAAACACATCAATTGAGAGGACAAGGGAGCTGAATGCTATAGAAAATGTCCTACAGGATTTTATGACTTCTTTTCGTGACTTCAGTTTCAGGAAATAAAATTATTGCTAACTTCCTAATTAGTCACTGCAGGAAGTAAGTACTGGTAATAATGGTGGAATGCTGCACTGAGTTGGTTGACTCCAGAGAGAAGCAGGGATTGCTACAAAACCTCTGGACTGCCAGAGCATAGAATTCTGCTGCAATATATATATTTATATTTATATATATTTATATATATATATAAATTAGCATGTCATAGAAAAAATAAAAAGAATAAATAAACATCATAGGTTATTAAGTTAAAGTAAATATGGTAAAACCATATTTACTCTTAAGATTAACAAATACAGATAGATATGTTGCTAATACCTAAGATTTATTATATGTAAGGAGAAACATCTACTAACACTTGCCATATTGTTTATTATCAATTAGCATAACATTTTGGAAAGGAATTTGTGTCTATGAAAACACACATTTTTAGTCTGCACTTCTATGTGGCCTAATTTATAGAAAACTCATACATGTAAAAATATGCATGTATAAAGATGATAGATAATTCAAAAAGTGTTTTAAGCACACCAAATAAAAAAGTTTCTAAGTTTTCCTTAGTGATAATGTAAAGTATCAATGACTTACGTATGCATTATAAAATGCTACTTAATAATTAAAAGAATGTACCTTGTTTTAAGAATTATCCTGGAGCAATTATAATTCATATTGTAAGAGGAAGATGCAGAGTGACTTATATAATATAGTTTCCTGTATATTTAAAAGCATACATTTACATGTTTGTCTATATACTAAGAAAATTATTTGAAAAATGGGGTTAAGTGGTAGACTTTAAGCTGAAAATGTATTACTTCTGGAGATCAGAGTGAGATGAGAAAAAAAATATGAAAGAACAAAATGAGGTTTAATTCCCTCCTCCCTTTTTGGAGTACATGCTTTCCTTTTAGATTTATTTTATTTAATATTCATACATGCACATGTCTGGAGAAGAAATACACCTCGATTTCTTTCCCTAAAATTTCTTTCTATCCCTTCCTCACTTTTCTCTCTCAACTTCATGTTCTGTGTGTGTGTGTGTATGTTTTAGTTTTATACCCGCGGAGTTTATTTAGTTTGTGCATGGGTGAGAGACCTTTAAAAAAAAGTGAATTTCTCTCAGTAGCTATTTGCTACAGACATTCACTTCCTTTGGCTGTTACAATTTTTCTACTCACTCTTGTACTATGATCTTTAGAGTTTAGCTATCTATAATCTTTAATTCTCTGCACATTGACTGGTTATTAGTTTCTGTATTAATCACCATCTATTATAAAATAAATCTTCTCTGATGAGGGTTGAGAGCTGCATTTACATATAGGTATAAAGGTAATAATGAGGACTACTTATTGCTAAGTACTTTCAGCAGAATAATTGTACTAGATTTTTTCTTAAGACCAATGATCTAGCTAGGCACAGATTTTTGGCACAGCTAACAATACCAGGCATAGCGTTCATGTACCAGGCATGTGCTTTAAAGATAATCATAAAGTATTTGGTTACTGTTATAACTTTCCTGCCATTATTGGGCTTATCTTCCTTGACTCGTAATTACTGTGGTTTCAAGAAGGTCTCACATATGGGCAGGATTCAGAATCATTTTTTTCCCTCTGCATAGCATCTTCCAGAACTAGCCAGGAGGAATGAATGTTCCAGATTGATACTAACTTGATTTCTCTATACCCTGTGACTCAAGTGCATGGTATCTTCAGCAATCTGGTCTTAGCATCAAGTTCTTCAGAATAACTGAGATCAATGCAATAGCCTTTATTATTTGGTGGGAAATTTATAAAACCCGACTGAACAGCAACTTGAACACATGCCTGGCACTAATAATTATTTTTATTAGTTTTTGAGAATTTTACACAATGAGTTTGGTCATATTTTTTCTCCCTCCTTCACATTTTGGGCTTTCATTTGATAGCCAGATGTCTGGGGCAGGAGATTGTCACCATATTATAGGATAACTCCATGTACACTCCATATATATATTAGAAAGCTTCTATGGTATTGGATTACTATATGTTATTTTCAAAGGTCTTTCGTGTTAGAGATTTAATTTCTTACTTTCTCAAGTTTTAATTTGTTTGAAATTCATAAATGATTATATAAAACTGCTGTAATTGTTCAAAATACAAAGTTCAAATTTTCCAGTTTTCTCCCTTCTATTTTTATTCTGCCAAACTTTAAAAATCATTTTGTCTTTAGTCTGTTTTATAAAATGTATCTGTTTAAAGCATACATTGGAATGTTCAATGGAAAATTGTGTGGTCAAACTAATTACTTAATCTTATTGTTGTGTTAAATTATTCTGGGAGATGCAAATAAATGTCTCTTGACTACAAATGGGAACTGACAACAGATCAAAGTAACTGAACCACCAACCTCCAATATGGTGAACCAATACACTCATTGAAGTTGCTTGAGTAGTATGGCTGAGAGGTTACATACAAAATTGTGAATGACTCAGTAGCTACTGGAAAGCTCATTTACTATGAGTGATGATTCATGAAAGCTGTATCTCTGTAGCTCTATTCCTTATTTGCAAACAACTGATTGTGTTGGAAGGTCCCTTTCTTCTCTTAGTAATCATTACAAATTATATCACCTAGATAGAAGAGCCTTGTGGATCTTGTAAGTTTAAGGGACCTCCTGGAACTTAATAAGTTCCTCATTTCCTGAACTTTGTCAGTTTTCTTTACTTACTTAGACTAATGAGAGTCCTCCTATAAAACAGAGTATTTCAATTTGGAAGAAATTGTGACAGATTCTTTTTTTCTGATAAAATATAAGATTTATGCAATCTCAGTTATATAGAATATTGAATAATTTCTAAATGTTCAATGTTCAGAAGTAATTATGGTTAAAAACCATTGTGTTATAAGCACTTATCTTTTAAAGCTTGTGCTAAGGGACAGAATTCAAACCCTTGCACATGTTAGGCAAGCATTCTACCATTCAATCATTCTGAGCTGCATATCCAACCAATGTCTGTAAACTTTAAAGGGATTATTAAACAAATTCTATTTAGTATTATAATAAAAACACAGAGCCAGATAATGTGGAAAAGCTGGAATATCAGAGAGATAGGGAAAAACTACAGCCAATTCTCAGCCAGCCAATTTCTCAGGTGAACAGGGTAAGTCCTATCTTTACTGGTCCTCAGTCAGACTGGTCACCCAGACGGAATAAATCAACTTCTACCTTCTTCTGCTTTATATTTCTTTCCCTGCCCAGCTATTTATTTCCTGCTTCAACTCTCCTAGACTTATAATTAAAGATGTATACTGCTGTAGCCTGATTGTTCGGCCTTGAACTCAGAAAGATCCAGATAGATCACTGTCTCCTGAGTGATGGGATTAAAGGTTTGGGTTACCACTCCCTGTTATTCATGGCTTGGCTGGGGTAATTCTGTCCTCTGATATCCAGAATATTTTTATTAAATATACAGTATATCAACACAAGGAATAACAGTTTATACTTCCTGGAGATAAAGTCTAAAGCAGAGTCCCATTTCCTCTGTTTTTATTACTGGATTATACCAGAATCCATTTTGAATTTTCCAAGTTTAGTTTTAGATATTTTAATTTCAGCACTCTATGCAGAAACTTTTTTATGGAATTCAGGACGTGGTTTTCTATCATACTGGAAATTTTGTTGACATTAAATAGAACTCTCATTACAGCATTTATGCATACTTTTGCTAACCAGTAGAAAAGATTATTAATCTTTTAAATTGATATGATGCTTTTATAAAATAGTCAATTTATGTAATCAGAAACTTTTATCTATTTCACTTGCTCCCAGGGTTCTGTAGCCACTTTTAATCACTCAAATGTTTAATATTAATTATAAGCTGTTTGGTCTATAGCTCAGGCTTCTTGGTAGCTAGCTCTTGCATCTTCAATCAACCCATTTTTATTAATTTGTTTTGCCACTTGGCTTGTGGTTTGCCAGTGTTTCATTATATCTTTCTCCTCTGGCAGCTGGCAGTGTCTGTCCTGACTCTGCTTTCTTCTTCTTTCTATCTGCTTGGATTTCCCACCTGTCTTTAATCAGGTGGGAAATAATCATAATCAAAAACAGTTTCTTTATTAACTAATGGTAGAAACATATTCACAGTGTACAGAAAAACATCCTACATCACTTTCCCCTTTCTATCTAATCAAAAAGGAAGGATTTAACTTTAATATAGTGAAATTATATATAACACAATAGGTACCAAGTTAGAAATATAGTTATAATATCTAGTCCATTTGTATTTGAAAAAAATTAAAGAAAATATTTTATCATTTATCCTATCTTTGTGAGTCTAAGGTTTTATATCTAACTTACCTTATATCATAACTAAGGAGAACTCTAATTATAAATATTTAGCTTTTAACTCCATCGAAGACCCCAAAGACCCCAGAAAAATACAGTATTATTGAGTATACAGGAACTTCACTGGAAACAACTTCTAAAGTTCTAGAAATGACAGAGATATCTGGTTGTCTGGATAGTCATCCAAAGTTCCTCTGTAATGCTGGGACATCTATATTCAGTCTATAGTCCTAGAGTCTCTAATACATTTCAGTGAAGTAGGACATTTGAAGGATTGTTCTGATCATTCTGCCAAAGTTTGTCACTCACTTCTCCCTGTATACTACAGAATGTTTGGCATCTCTTCTGTAAAGTAAGAACCTGAAGGACCATCTCATCTGTTTTGGCAAAGTTCAGTGGTCATTTTCCTATGGACCCTGCATGCCTAGATACTGCCATATACAGCATACTGTCAAGGAGTTGAAGCAAGAACAGTTTATTGCCAAATAGCTTACTTTTGCCACAAAAAATTAAATTTTATGTGGAGTTTTTTCAATGCCCATCATCCTCTTGAAGTAAATTTGTGTTAATAGGAGCAGGCATGTCTCACAGTCCAGAAAAGCCTAAGTTCTTAAAACATTTTAAGTGGCATATGCTGTAGGTCTTTGAAGTGTTTGAAGATTACCTATCTCAAATATATATTTGTATACCTAAGAAACTTAACTCATACGATTATAGGTTTGATTTCATAGATTACTATACTATTAATCTCTATTTCCTAATGATTACATTACAATTTTATATGAGTTGCATAAACATAATACTTTAAATAAGAATAGAAATTTACATACAGCATAAAGAATTAACCTTAAATTTGTATCAATAAACCAAAAACTATAAAAATATAAAGCATTTAGAGATTAACAGTTATTTTTTGGATTAAAGTAGATTCAATAATCTACCTTATAAAAATCAGTTTTGTAGATCTCTTTTTTCTTTAGAAAGAGATTGACTATGACCATTAGCCACTTACAATGAAAGCAAACATTTATAAACATTTATTTTGGTAATTTGGGTATAGCTTTCCATACTACTTCTTGGTATTTGTGGTGCTGGTAATCTTTGGGGAATCCTGGGAAAATCTGGGGTAATAGTCAAGTTCTGGGAAGACCAACTCTAACTTTTATTGATAGATACCATCTGACAAAGTTCAGGAGTCTCCCTTGATTAAATCTGATCCATCTTAACCCAGAAGAAATCCACAGTCCCTTCTTTCCTTTGGAAACAAAAGCAGAGCCCCCTTTTCAAAGCAATATACCTTAAAAATATATGCATGTTGTTTTAATTTACTAGCTTTTACAATCAAATGTCTCATAGTAATTAAAAAAGTCCCAGTTATACTTAGAGTTTTTCTAGTTACAGATTCAGAAAAGACACTCACTAAAAAGGTATAAAAAGTATAAGTTAAGAGACATCAAAAGATAGTTTTTTATTTGTAATACAAGTGAGATTGAAAATGAATTAGGTACAATCTTTTGGGCTGACAAAGATAGGATAAACAATGAGATATCTTCTCTGAATTTGTCAATGGTTAGTGGACTGGACACTATTGTTGTAATTATTGCCTGTATATATTGCATATAGTTATTGTACTTATTATATATGTTTTTTTTGTGGTAAAACTGTTCTCTATATTATCCTATAAATAAAAAAGCTATTTGGCATTGTAAAATACCATAAAAGTGGATGGAAGAATCAGGAGAGACAGGTAAAAGGAAAATAAAGTCAGTCAGTCTCCATCCTGCCTCCAAAAAGACAGTATATAAGACCCAAATAAACTAAAGGCCATTAGGCCACATGTTAAATAGATTAATAAAAATAAGTTAAATTAAAATAAAAAACTAGCTAACAATATGCCTAAAACATAAACCAAACAATATAAAATTAATAAAAGTGTCTAAGTCATCTTTAAAAAAATAAGAGCTGCCACAAACAAATCAAACCTCTAGCCCAAACAAAGTAAAAATTTTAATACAACTGATGGCACCCCACATTGGGTACTGGGTGCAAAATATTGGTATAATTAATCATATTTGATTTATTACATAATGAGTTAATATTTATTAAGGGGAGAGGACCGACTTATAAATATAAGAAGCAATTTTAGGAGAAAACAGGATTTTGTGTGGGAATTTTTTTTTTTCATGTAAGAACTAAGGGAGTGGGCCTCAAACGATTTTGGCCATGCCTCATTGGGTCCAGATTCTTGATGTTACAAGCACTTCTCTGGGTAAAATCTAAATTCCCACTACAGTTTTTCTTACAACCTTCCTTATTTCTGAAAAAAAGTGGAGAAATGTAGTGACATATTGTGTATCAAATAAAGATTGCCTAAAAATCAGAGGTCAGAGACAACCATAGAGTTAGCCATAGAGGTCAGGCAGTGGTGGCACATGCCTTCAATCTAGCACTCAGGAGACAGAGGCAGAGATCTGTCTGAATCTCTGCGAGTTTAAGGCCAAACAAAGCCAGGCAGTGGTGGCACACATCTTTATAACTGCATCAGAGATCACACACCTTGAATGCCAGCACTAGGAAGACTAAAATAGGAAATGATGGCTGGGCAGAGTAAGAAATACAAGGTGGGAAGTTACAGGATCTTCCCCTTTCATCTGAGGAGTTGGCAAGGTAAAAAGTCTCTATGGCTTGTCCCTCTGATCTTTCAGCTTTCTCCTAATATCTGGCTCCCGGTTTTAGTATAAGACCAATTAGGATTTGTGCAATCTACTTACAAAAAGAGAAACTGGATATCAGAGATCTTGACTGACAAAGAATATCAGTTTGTGTTGCCCATGTGACACTGAACCTGATTTCTCATTTGTTTTGATAGTTAATGTTGATTGGTAACTTGACAGGATCTAGAATCCTTTAGCAGACAAACTTAATATCTCTGATGAATTTCTGAACTGGGTTAATTGATGTGGAAATGAGACAGGATAGAAGGACAGAGAAAATAATGGGAATAGCTGAAGAAAAAGAAATCTATAACACAGAAATATCTACGGAATTTATCAGAATCTGAGAATCAGAATCAATTTCTGTCACAATTGTGGTAAGAAAACTACTTGAGCCTTTTTGGCTTTTCTACTTGATAATGTGCAGTTTTTTAAAGGATCTTACTAGAAACTTCCTTTCCAGCAAAAAAAAAAAAAAAAAAAAAAAAAAAAAGTTTGCCTTAATATCCTTTTGTAAACCCAGGGGAGACTGGTTTCCCCTTCAGTCTCCTCCAGACCCACCCTTTAGGCTTAGTTATGACTAAGAGAAAGAAAGAAAATTAAAAGATTTTTAGTAATGTTTGAGAAGTTACTGGATGTCCTAAAAAATGATGTCTGTAGCTAATGCGAAAACACTTGATTGCTGCTCTCTTGTGAAGTCTATACCCATTCCTGGTTCTATCCTGAGCACCTTTCTTTTGCTTAGACTTTAAACTTACAGTAGTTGTTAAGAAAGTCTTTTACTGCAACTCTTTTTAAAGACCCTCACACTCATACTTTTGGTGCCTTTTATTTATGGATATTTTTTCCTATTTTTTTTTTTAAATAAAATTCAGGTTCTCTTTATACTAGCCAGTCCTGAAATTCTTTTCTGCATTGAAATCACAAATGTTGGGTTTGCCCCAGTGAAGGTCCTTAGAAAGCTAAGGGAACTCCTATATTTGTTCAGGGTGACAGTGTAGCTCCGCACCTCTGTTTCTGTCACCACTGACAGAAAGATTTACCTTAAACATGGGTGGTGTTTACCTATGGGCTGAGTCCTATGACTGAGTATATGGGAGAAAGTGAACTGAGCAGAAACACTGATCAATCTCCTCTTTGTGACTGCAAATTCAGAATGAACAGCTGCCTAACATTCTTGCAACCAGGCCTTCCAAGTGACAATTGATTGTCCAATGGAACTATGATTCCAAATAAATCATTTCTTTAGCTACATTTTAGAGGTATTTTGTTGTAGTAATGACAAATATAACTGTTATATCTTTAAAATTACAATTTTTAGTTGATGATTCACATAATATCTTAAGGGTTTGCTGATTTACAGCACCTAATTGAAGAGAAATATCCATAACTTTAAATGAAAGACCCTAGGTTTAGGTAGAAATATTGTATTGGTTACTTTTGCCATGCATTATTAAACACCAATTTAACCACAGTTTCTATGAGGTTATGGCAAAAGAAAGACCCAACTAAACCAGTCTCTGAGTTCTTTAGAAAGAAGTGAAAAATTTTCCAGATGAGGTATAAACACGCATGTGAGTATGTATGCACAGTATACATGCATACATGCATATATAAAGATGCATATGTACATTCACACATATACACACATACGTTGATGTGAAAACAACACATGCTTACACAAACACATATAAACACAACATACACAAGCATACATGCATTCACACACATCCACACCACACATGTGTCAATACACACATACATGTGCACACTTGCACCCACACTCATATGCACACATGAACCCATGCACACATGTACATACAAGTACACACTTGCACACACTGTTGTTAGTAGTTCACACAATATTGTATTTGACTGTAAAATAAATGAATCTTAACTTTCAAATATTAACACTAAATTATTTCTTAATATGATTGTTATGCTGAACATAAATATAGACATGTGAATAAGCATAAGTTGAGCAAAATATAAATTTGTAAGCTTCAATGTAACTTTTGTCTTAGTTTAAAATTTAAATACATTCCTGAACATTTTTGAAAATAAAATAAATTATATTCTTAGATTAACATAGCAAAAATGTGAGTACTATAGTATTTATTGTACAAAAATATGTTTTATCCATTAATATAATAATTTCCCTCAAAATACAGGTTTCTTCTGATGCTTTGGAGGGCAGATATATGAAGTTACTTGCATTCTGGCTCTCAGCTCCTGCCATGTTGCTTGATATTGACAACTCAATTCTTGTTAACTGAAAGTACTTTAACAGATAGGACTAAATAATGTGCTGTATCTCAACCAATCTGGGGGCAAGTGATGGAAGGAGGTATCTTTTTGTTTCTCTTGAGTGCGCAAACATTTGTATGACTAGTCATCTAAATTCATACAGTAATATAATTTTTAGTATGAAATTGCCATGTGTGTGTGTGTTCATGTATGTTGTGTGGAAGACTTAATAATTCTCTAATTAATGTGGAAAATGGAAAGAGGAAAATGCCTGGAGATCTTAAATAATAAGGAGTGGGTACTTCACTGCCAGATTCTGAAGCTAATTAGAAAACTAAATTTTTTTGTAGTAGGTCTGTGTTCATTCCAAATGAGATGGAGGATGTAAATGAACAGAACTGAATGCCAAGAAATAGAACTAAAATGTAATGAGCACATTGTATCAAGTCAGTAGCAGCAAATAAAGTTGTGAATTAATGGCCGGTAAAGTAGTAAGATATCTTAAAAGTTATTACAAATGAACTTAAAAAAATCTTTAGTTTTAGGTATAAAGTGTTAATTCAAAGCTATTAGGCTAATGCCCTTTTCATGTTGGACTATTGCAAGACTTTCAAAAGTTACATTCTAAAGGGAAAAAATAAGCATAAATGTAAGAAAATTTTGGTTTTGGATTATTTTCTCTTTTTATGTAATTAAAACATAATTATACAATTTATTTCCTTCTTCCTCCAACCCCTCTGTCCCTCCTGCTAATTTATTTCAAATTAATGGCCTATTTTATATATTATTACTACATCTATGAGCATATAAATACATAAATGCAATCTGTTATTTACCTATAGTATTGCTTGTCTGTATGTTTTTAGGGTTGACCACTTGATATTAGATAACCATTTAGGATTACTTAATATCTGTCTTTTAGCAGTCATTAATTGCCTCTCATTCTTCATCTGGGAGTGGAACTATGTGAAATTTTTCTTTCCATGTTGCCCTGTCATCATTGAGATCTTGTTTAAGCAACCATATTACTGAGATTTTCTGGGTGTGGTTTTTTATGCTTGAGCCCAAGTTGGTCTCTAACTTGGTATCTTCCCATTCTAGCCTCCTGAATGCTGGCTTGATGAGTTAGCAGACTCATTAATTTCTGTAGAACAGAAAGTGACATAGACATTCAAAAGACAAATAACAAACTTGAAAATTTCTTTATGTTGTGAAATCAATACTCATTTTCATAAAATAACAGTTATTTCTTATTTTAAAAAGGTATGCAAATGTATGACCCTTCAGTGAGTATAAAGACATAAAGAAGATTATCAGTAAAATTATGAAGTTAAAGAACTAACAATAATTAACAAATAGTAAGAATTTTTACATTGACTGTGAAAAATGCTGAAAAACTACACAGAAAATGTTTCATTGCTCATTTATATATCTTATTAGCCTAAGGAATGTTAGGTTATTTACAGAATAGTTTTTCCTATAGGAAATAAACATAAATTGCCAAAAATTTTAGAGAAATGTAAAAATACAAGAAAAATGAGCAGTAGTAAAAATGTAAACTATAGAATGAAGTCAAGAAAGGCTGCGCTTTCTAGAGAAACAAGAATAATAGTAAATGGGGTGTGCACTTGGAGGTCAGAAGACCATTTTGTGGAGTTAGGTCTCACCGCTAACCTTTACATGAGTGGGGTTCAAGGAATTGAAATGAGGTTGTCAAATTAATACGGCAAGGGCTTTACCCATTGAGGACGATGGTTGAATACAAACATTTGTGAGAAACTATCCAGGTGCAAAGTACAATTCTGTTTAGTGATCTTTAAATACCACAATCTAGTGCATCCAATTTGTTTTAGCCCAGGAAAACTTCAAGATGTGTATAGAACTCCCAGACTAATTCAAATATCTCTTGGGTTTTTAGAATATGAATTGAAGAATCTACACCATAGATAGAATTTAAAAATAATACTATTTGAAAACAGATGCAAGATTGAATTTATTCAGCATTGCTTTCAAAATGTTTCATAATATATGGCAATTAAGTATATATTTATATGTGAAAGCCCTAAAATGGATATACTCTAATTTTGGTGATTTTTCTAGCTAACAATTGGTTTCTCCACGGGAGCTGGCCACCTAGTTATCTGAGGAGGAGCTGAAAAATGAGGCTGCTGCTTTATAGTGTGATGATTTCTGTGGTGTATTTTTTTATTACGTTTAGTAGCAGCTATCAGATATAGATATCAGTAGTTGTCAGGTTCACAATTTTCTGAATATTTAACAGTCAGTGCTCTGGACAAATACTAGTTTGAATGTGTGTGTGTGTGTGTGTGTGTGTGTGTGTGTGTGTGCACCCACCCATTTGGAAATAACATGGGATTTCTTTACAAATGTAAAAGCTAACAAGGAAAAATAAAGACAAACTTATAACCACAAAGACCATTGTTATGAATCTACTTGCAGATAAAGAAATGGAGATAGGCTGATCCCAGGGGTTTCCATTTATTGATTAACATTTTTATATATTTACATACTTTCATGAACTAGTTACAGTTTATTTTGATGCTGTATAGATCAAATAGGGCAAAATCTTCATTTTCTTAAAGCTACCAGAATATATATCCTTTTTATTATGCAAAATTTCCACTGATTTAAGTGTTTTTGAATCATTTGCCACTTTCTAGGAATCTAACCAACATGTAAATTGAGAGATGTTAATATATATGTCACTGAGTTGTTTTTTAAGAATCACAGCCTAGAAAAAGAAAAGGCAAACAGAGTAAATGGAAGAGATCACTGCTCAGAATCCAGAAAATTTCAGGCAAAAGGCAAATTGTGATTAAATCATTCCCATTACCCTTGGGAGGAAGTGTTATGATTTTTTAAAAGAAAAAAAAATGACATTTCCCATACTCATTTTCAAAAGAATGTATCTGCTGACCATATACAAAATATTGAGAGCTAATAATATCTTCATTTACTGGTTTATGTCCAGGAGGACAAATATCCAGGAGGAATAACATGGCTACTTTTAAAATCTTCTAATAAGCCAGAGACTTCAATAAGTAAAAGTGATTCTTCTGAGACAAAGTTGGGCTAATGGATCTCAGCAATGAACTGCTGGATAAAACATTAGCAAACAATGTGACATAGTCGGCACTCATATCTGCTGTGGGGAATAGACTCTGGCCCTTGGCTATAGTGAATGGAAGACACAATGGAGGTCAGCACAGTGGTTTAGAGAGGCTAAAGAGGTCATGCTCTAAGGGCTGGATGAAAATGAATAGAGTATTTTTGAGATGTGATGGATTGTACTGAAAAATACAGGAAATACACTTTTTGGTGGACTTTAATGACCACAAGGGCACAGCTTGTCTCTATAGCTCAGGGCCTAGGACATGGCCTATGTCTGCTACCTATGAGGAAGTCTATAATTACTTGAACTTGATCTTGATGTCCCTGATAAAGATACCAGTAGCCTTTGCATTTGAAAGTCCAATCAACCAACCTTGTATTAAAGTGTTTGATTTTAAAAATTGCTTGTGTGCTCAACATGTAGTGCTTTTTGGCATTTCATAAACAATGCTGCATAAAATTATTTACATAGCATTTATACTGTATATGTCTTATATTATAATTAAGGAGAATGATTTAAGGCATTTAAGATGATGTGCATATGTTAGATATAAACACAGCCTCATTTTATATAAGAGACTTGAGCATCCAATGATTTTAATATCCATGAATCTCTCAGTATGTGTTCTATTGCTGTAAAGAGACACTGTGACCACAACAACTTTTTTATAAAAGAAAGCATTTAATTGAGGCTTGCCTACAGTTTCATAGGTCCATTATCATTATGGTAGGGAGAACGACAGCATAAAGGCAGACATGGTGCTAGAGCTGGAAGTTATTCATCCAAAACCACAGAGAGCAGGGAAGAGAGAAACTCTGGAACTAGTTTGTGCCTTGTTGAGGAGGAGATAAGGAGATGGGGAGAAGAGAGAGTGACTCTAAGGGGTGGGAGGGGGAAGGGAGTTTGAACAAGGGGATACGTGGATAAAATTGAGACTTTATTCATAATTAAAAAATGGTAAAAAAAAAAAGGAATTCCAAAGCTTACCCTCAGTGACACACTTTCTCCAACAAGACTATACCTACTCCACCAAGGTCACTCCTCTTTACCACTCCTTGATGACCAAGCACACAGATATATGAACCTACAGGAGCAATTCTTATTTAGTCCACCACAATGGGGATTCTCTGACCAATCCTATGGATATAGAAGACCTAACTGCATAAACAGTAAGTACTCTGTATGATGGAATTATCACCAGCTGCATTATAGGTTAGCTCAGATTCCAACTCAAGTTACATAATCTTTGTTGATTAACTCTCTTTTCTTACTTGTGTAATAAGAGTAAAAATGCTAATATATCTGGTCTATTGTAAAGATGAGAAAAGTTATAGGGGAAAACTTTCAATTTTATTTTAAACTCTTACATAGTATTCTTCTAAAAGGGGAAGACCTTTCTGATGAACTGCATGAGCTAATCTTCCAACTTTTAAAAGAAAAGGCCCTAGGAATTTTTAGCTTGTTCAGCTACTCTGGAATGCAGTATGGCATTCCACTCTGGAATGCAGTATGGCAGTTTCTCAAAAAACTGAGACTCAATCTCCCCTAGGATCCATCAGTACCACTATTGGGCATATACGCTAAAGAAGCACATTTGTACCCCAAAAGCATTAGCTCAACTATGTTTATAGCAGCATTATTCTTAATAGTAAGAACCTGGAAACAACCTAGATGCCCCTCAACTGAAGAATGGATTAACAAACTGTGGTTCATCTATACAATGGAGCAGTAAGAAAAATTGACATACTAAAATTTGCAGGCAAATGGATGGATTTGGAGAGTATCCTCCTGAGCAAGGCATAACAAACCCAGAAAGATAAGCAGGGGATGTACTCACTCATTAGTGGACTTTAAACAAAAAGCAAAATATGTCCAAGCTGCAAACCTTGGACTGACATCTTAGAGCCCATTCTCTCCAGATGAACTCCTGATCCAGTCTTGATGTCGGAGTGAGGAAATCAGATCTGCTTGGAATAGATGCTGAACTAAGCCACCTTGGGACCTTGGGACCTCTTGCCATTGCTGGGAAGGAGATAAAGAGATGGGGAGAAGAGAGAGTGACCGAGAGGGGTGGGAGAGAAAGAGGAGTTTGAACAAGATGATACATAGATAAAAAATATGACTTCGTTTATAATAAAAATAAATAAATTGATTAATTAATCAAAAAGGTTAGATAATGTCTAAAGCAGAGTAAGAATCTAAGATTCCAAACCGTAAAAACTGGCACACTGTTGTGCTAAAATCAGCTTTGAAACTTATGGCAAAAAATTAATTTGTAATGATAATGTATATGTTTTACAATAAGAAGGATAAACACAACCATGTGATATTAAAAAAAAAGAAATGGAAGATTAAAAAAATATGAGTAGGCTGCCATCTGAGCATATATATTCATCAGCTTAAATGAAAAAGAAAATTCATCTCCCCTAAGAACCAGTTTTGTGTACTGTGATCTCCTGCTTCATGAAAGAACACCACTATTTAATAAAGCTCTAGTCTAATGTAGCACACGTACACACTCCCAGGAAACTGATCAATTTATTTCAGAAGCAACAACGTAGAAACCAAAGGTCAAAGACAGCTGGTTTCATTTATTTACTAGACTTAAAATCTATTAATTAAGATCCATACCCTGCAAACAACTTCAAGAAAAAAATGCTTTCCACTTTTAGAGTTTTAAAATGTGTTTTTGTAATTATCTCTAGTTCTACTGAGAGAATAACATGTGTTTCAGAGCTGTAATTATGTATAATTTTGTTAATTTCCATGTTTTATGGAGCATTGTGCCCTGACTATCTACCATAACGGTAATACAAATGATTAATTAATAAGTGGCTTTATACTGCATAAGCCCCACTTTGATTTCTTTTTGCCATGAGGTTAGATAGATTTTTATTAGATATTTTTTAAAGTACTTGCAAGCTACTGTCTGTCAGTCTAATCAGGCTTGAGCTATAATTTTTGTTGTTGTTGTTTTGGTTTTTGTTTTTATAAGAAAGGGTTTGTCCATATAATGGTCTTGGCTGTTCTGAAACTCACTCTGTAGACTAGGCTTGCCTCAAACTCATAGAGATCTTCCTCCCAAGTGCTTCAATTCAAGACATGTAACACCATCAGCCAGCTTCAGCTCTGATTTTATAGTCCCTAAATTTTTATTGGAATCCAGCCATGCATATTCTGTCATGTATTTTCCATGGCTGCTTTCATGATACAATGGCCAATTCGAGTAGACCATATTGTATAAAGCCTAAAATGCTATCTAGTCCATCCTAGCAAAAGTTTGTCAAGCTGTAAAAGATCACAATACACAATTCAGGAATGTATTTTAAGCTTTCTTTGTTTATTACTTAATCTGAGAAGAACATCACGATTTTGTAACCAAACTGCTTCAACTCTGACAATTGATGTGATGTGCTGGGAAGCATATCCCTGACTGTGATGGAGCTTGGTCTAAGTCCTGATTTGACTCTGTGCTACCTGTACTACCTAAGACAAATTATTTGTCATTGCTAAGCCTTCTCTACAATCTCTCTCATATTTCGGGAAATACTAATTTTCAATAGCATCTAAAGTAAGTCCTATGGTTATTATAACTAGTATAGTATAATTAGTATGGAATAGCTTAAGTTTCTGGATATGAAGAATCAGTTTTCTTCATGGGTGTAGGCTCTCACAGTTTGCCCATATTTCAGTGGATGGCCTGATAATCCATTCACATATGAACAGCTATACTGAACTTTAAGACCTGTAAAAAATAGCTATACTGAATTTTAAGACATATATATATGTGTATATGTCTTAAATTTATATATATATAAAACAGAACAGAAAAATGAAGCTGGGAGAGGACAAGGGATGAGCAATGTGGGAGAAGTGAGAGATTGGATGTGGAGATATAGGTGACCAAAACATATGTATACAAATATTAATGCTCAAAGACTAGATAAGCAAAGTAAAATAAAAAATAATTTCTTTTAGAATCCATGGGTTCAAAATAGTGATTTGCAATCAGGATTATTAACACCTTGAGAATTCTTGGTCATGGAGTATGGCTGTGTAGATTTGTTTCTTGAAGAATTCTAGGTCAAATAGCTATCACCTCACATTCTTGTAGAAGCAATCAATTCCAATTTAAATTAAGAATCAGTAAAAGTTTATTAAAGAGAAAATTTGTGGTAGGCCAACTGTTTGAAACTAGTCATCTAAAGTCAAGTAAGACCATGATCTTAAAAATTATAATGTTCTGGTTGAGATAGTTCAGTGAAGGTCTTTTATCTATCATTGTCAAGGTCCCAAGGCAATCTCTCCACCCAAGAAGGCAAATGTTAAAACATAATCTACATTACAATGAGGATGTTACCAAATTCTTGGAACAACAGGATTTAGAGTATACGTATATAATATATAATTTGTATAATCAAATTAATATTTTGCAATATTAGGGAAAGTGGATATAAAACTAAAGAAGAAGGTACAGGAGATTCTTCCATGGAAAGGGATTTCAGGTATCACATAAAGACAAATAGATTGAGGACGGGGGTCTTTACATCAGTGATTGCTATTCTGACCATTCTGACATGGGCATGGGTGATGGGAAAAGACAATTTCAGAGGAGACCACTGAGACCTATGTATTTGAGAGTTCTTAGGCTAGACAACATCATAAAATTATTTAGGCAAGCTCTAACTTGGGCTTGAGTTGTGTGGGGCACTAGAAATAAAAAGAAGTAATAATCTTTTAAAGAATTAGCACATTTTTCTAGGAGTGTTTACAAGTCCTTTGATGCTTTCTCATTATGTAGTCTTTGTGACCTCCCTGTACAGGCATTATCTACAAGGAATAGACAAATGGAGAATGAAAACTGGAGGCAGACACTGATGGCTGGTAGTTGCTGATTCAATTTGGCTTCTGGGATTCTAAGTCTAGTATTTTTATATCATGTTACAGGTGCTGATTGGAAGGGGAAAATCAAATGATTGAGGATAATTCTTTGATTTCTGGCCTGGTGAGTTTTAGAATTCTAAAGAGAAACTGCTTTATAGCAGAAAATTTTGTTTGATTTGTCATTTGAAGGCACAGTGATCCACTGTTGTTTTTAAAAAAGGAAGAGAGATGAGGGGCTCAGATGTCCTGGAAGAATTCTTTTCCTGAGTTCTGTTAGATTCATGTGTGTTTTCATTTCCTTTGGGGCTATTATGCTTGTTTATTCATGTCTCAATGACTGAGTGGTCATACCCCTTTAAAAAGAAGAGAGGGTTGTAGTATGATTAATGCTATTAAGTGATTTCTAGGCCCACATAATGGTTCTCTCGTATCTACTTTTGGAGTTGGAACCTAGGCCTTGCATTTTATGGGGATCTATATGGAACTTTTGATTGTAGCCTTGGACATCACATTGAGGAACAGGAACCACATCTGAATTCCTGTTTATTTATTTATCTGTTTCAGAAGCCTTTCAATTAGTTTATTTATTTATTTGTTTAGATGGTTACTGGAGAGGCTTGAAATGCCTATGAGAATACCCAGTGAAGTGTAATTTAAGCAATGATATCTGAACTTGGTATTACTACATTTCCAGCTATTCTGTAAGCTGAAATGAGAGCATCAATTGAGCATTCAAATTTAAGTAAATAACAAGAAAATCTTAAACTCTAGTAAAAATGACTAAGTTGGCTATGTAATTCAAAAGTTTTTTATTATCCAACACTCAGAAATGGACAAATGATAGACAGAATGTCCTTTGGATATTTTACTAAGACAGTTGTGCATTATGTTTTTAATCTACAGAACAGAACATGGACTGGATACAAATCTAAAGATGTAGGTTTTATACTAGGCTCCATGCAAATTAGGAGAATAATTACTCATAAATTTTTCTTCTATAAAATAAGGCAAATGTGACCAAACTCTTTGAATTGCTACAAGTGAAAATATTATAATAAAGACTGACATGTGCTGTGAACATACTCTATAGTAAAGGAGCTTTTCTTATTATGACATCTCATTATATTCTTGTACTCTCTTCAGCTCTTACATTTTATTTCTCCTTTTGGGTCTCTCATACCTATGCCAATGATTCCAAATATGAACCAAGAATATACTTGTCAAAATGCACTATTCTACTGTTATTGCATCTCAGTTGCTTTTTTAAAGGGTCAAAAAATAATATAAGCATTTGCTTTTGAACTCACATAGTTCTTTAAATAAAAGGCAAAATCCTAATATAATCCTATGGCATTGACACAGTAGAAAATTACTATAATTATGCAAATTAAAATAAGTCAACAAGATTCAGAACACAATACATGATAAGTAATGTTTTTTAAAATAACAGTCACCGAGCCTGGTCATTTGCACTTAATAATAGGATCAGCAGGGAGCCTAGTGTCTGGGGAGAACAGCTGTGGTAATAGATGTATTATGGCTTTTGATAGGTTCACTCTAGTCGTTTTATTTTTGTATTTGCTTTAGAGTATAGAATGCTCCCAGAGTGCCATGCTATTGAAATTCCCATCATTCTCAGGGCTTTAATTAAGTGATTGGATTTGACAGAACTTGAATCGAGGAGGCCCAGCACTATGTCAGTTTATGCCAGGATGATAGTATCAGGGCCCTGGCAAGTACATGCTTGGCTTTAATTTACATCTTGGGATGTCTCACTGTGAAGCATAAGAAACATATGCCTCTGTGTGATTTTAAAAGGCACTGGATACAGTATATCTCAGTGATACTGTCCTCATAAAACCCAGAAGATGGATGATATATTTCTTGGTTTAAGGACAAATTTGGACATAAAAACTCAAGGTTGACTGAGGTTGTAACTACTTTCATTCATGTCTAAAAATAAATTGATCATTCTTCACAGCTATTTAGCACCATGGCTTTCCTCTAAACTCTCCATCTATCCCACAGATACCATGTTGAATAACAAGTCAGTATTTTTTTTTCTAGCAGAGCTAGGAGAAGTTGAAACAATAAGCTATGGGATGGTAAACACTAATCATGCACAGAGGTTTTGGCTTTTCTGTGTCTTAGCATCTTCTCATCTTCGTCAGACAGTACCCACTTCCTGTGTAACAAAACCACATCTTTTTTATTATGAGTAACTGAACTTGTTTCATTTTAAACTAAAACTAGTCCTAAAGCTTGGGTGTATAGAAGTGTGATTTGGCAGTTGTTACACATCACACAGGCATTACAAACTCTTACTCATTTTTATCCTGTTTGTTACTATTTTTGTGTGTAGGCCTAGGCTTTTGAGATGAGTTTTATGATTGACTGAGAAGAAAATAGATAATAAACTTACAAATATTGAATTAATAAGCACATTCTTCGGTAAAAGAAAAGTAGAAACTATCTTATGTCTTGTTGGGTTATACATTCCCAAAGCAAATGGAGATATTTGTCATCATTCAGGTGGAATTACTGTGACAATACTTATTGTTTTGGTCCAAATTGTGATATAAGAAAGGTAAATTCTCTCGGGATATTTTCTTACAGTGTGCTATCCATCTTTCCTCCTTTGTGCCAAACTTGAATATGATCTTGTGATTCTCTCTAGTAGATTTCAGACACATATCTTTCTGCTATTTCTCTCTTTTTATAAACGTCTCTTCTGTTATCTTTAGTGACTGCCAATCTTCTAGAAACATTGATATATTAGCAGAGATAATTTTCTGAATATATTTCATATAGTTGGCTCTTAAATAACAGGTATATGTGAATCAAACATTCTGAGGCAGGCATCCTTTTACCATATTATTCAAATCATATCACAAGAGATAATAAGATGCCACAGAAAAATGGAGACAGGAGTTACAAACTTGTTTTATGAACTTGCACTTAAGTTGCATTCTTTTAAATGGTGATGACTGCTCAGATTAAAAAGCTTGTCAAAAAAGATCCCAAAGTGCATGATGTATTATCTTATTTTTGAATAAGCCTCCCATTGAAAGTGACAGAAATGTTGGACAAAATACAAGAATGATTTGTATGAAGAATTTGGAGACTTCATGAGACAACTTAGGAATCATTTTATTTCTATATTGATTGATTGGACAGGCAGACATATACATGATAGAAAGAAATAAAAAAAAAAGAAGGCTAGCTAGCTAGCTAGGTAATTTCTGATGCTGAGGTTGAACTCAGTGACTGGTACTTGCTAAGGTAATGTTGTGCATAGGGCGCCTCTCTGATATCAGTTGCTACCCTAATGATATTTTGTGAGCCTCTTTCTTCCTGGAAATATTCACCAATTCTTGTGCCATGAAAGGAGGCATAAAATCCTGAAGAAATTTGCAGCTGTAAGGAAGAAAAACCCATAGAATTTCTGATGATTAAAAATATAAAAGAAACAAAAATTGAAGTTCATAGTTTTTTTTTTTAATATTTTTTTTTAAACTTTATTAATTTATTTATTTGCCTTGGTATTTGCCTGGAACTGGAACTACAGACAGTTGTTAGCTGCCATGTGGGTGCTGGGAATCGAACCCTGGTCCTCTGGAAGAGCAGACGGTGCTCTTAACCGCTGAGCCATCTCTCCAGCCCCGAAGTTCATAGTTTTAAAGACACCCAGAATTTAAGAAAAGTAGAAGTCAGAGAGAAAGAAATATAGAGAAATGAGCTTCTCCCTTGATGTTTTGTGGAGTTGTGTTGAGTGAATTTATGTCAACATGTGCATTCAGGAGCCTATAGTGGCATAAAGAGAGTACTGGGTGCCTGGAACTAGAGTTACAGGTAGTTGTTAGTTGCTTTGTGGGTTCAGGGGACCCAACAAAGGTCATTTGCAAGAGCAATACATGATTTAAACTGTAGAGTCATCTCTTCAAGCCCATTTGTGTGATTCTTATGCTGAGTAAAACTAGATAATATGAATTAATCAAGAAAGCCTCTTTCTTAGTTACCTTTCTATTGTTGTGGTAAAACACCACGACCAAGACAACTTTCAAAATAAATCAAATGGTATGCGTCTTCTGAAACCTAAAATACACATCTTCTCTAACAAGGCTACACATCTAAATTCCTTCCAAATATTTCCATTAACCAGGAAACACATATTTAAACACATGTGCCTATGAGAGCTGTTCTCATTCAAGCTACTCCAGCCTTACTCTGTAAAACAGAGTGAATCTCTGAAAGGTAAATATAAGATTGGAAAACCATAATTTGAGAAAGATTTATAAAAATTGCAAACTTGATATGACTTAGTCCTGGCTTGGGTTAGGTTGACATAGATCTAACTTAGCTCCTCATTAGCTTCTGAAGTTTGTATTTTTTTTTTCATTATATAGAAGAGCGTCAGCAGCTTATTTTATTTTTTAACAAAACAAGAGGATAAAGGATGGGGAAATTAAATAGGATGAATGAAATGTGAAAAATCCTAGAAACCTAATATCTAGTAACACAATTACATTAAAAATACATAAAAGGAAATTTGAAGGTATATACCACACAAGGATAGACAATGATAGTATTAGAAGTAATGGGCCATTTAGTAAAAATTTTGCCAAATGTGGACTACCTCTGAAGGAGCTATTATTTAGAGGGGATCTGCAAACATTCAGAACTATACAGGTTTGCATTAATTACTTTTCTACTCTGTAATAAAATACCACAAGCAAGGCAACTTACAGAAGCAAGGATTTGTTTGGATTAGAACTCCAGAAGGATAAGAGTTCCCTGTGTCAGGGAAGTATGGTAGCCAGCAACAGGCTAGTGTAGGATATTGAGGACTCACATCTTTAACTATAATCAGGAAGATGAGAGTGAATGGGGGCTGGCTTCCCATAATCTGAAAGCCCATCTTCAGTGATATATTTCCTCCATCAAAGTCATCCTGCTATGGAACAATCTTTTTATATTACTATGAATATATATTAGTTTCATTGGTTAATAAAAAGCCGGAAGGCCAGCAGCTAGGCAGGAAGTTAGACAGGAAAACCAGACTAAGAAACATGCAAGGTTGAGTGGAGGAAGGAGAGAAGCCAGACAGCTGCTGAGGAAGCAGGATGTGTAAAAAATGAGGTAATAAGCCATGAGTCATGTGGCAAGTTGTAAATAGAAATATAGATTAATTTAAATGTAAGAATTAGCTTTTAACAAGCCCGAGCTGTCTGTTGAGCTTTTGAAAGTAATCTTAAGTCTCTGACTCCAGCTTGTGTCAAGTTGACAAAAAAACCTAATAAGCTCATTGGTAACTAAGTGCTCTTAATTAATTTTTGGTT
This sequence comes from Sigmodon hispidus, assembly GCA_004025045.1. NCBI lineage: Eukaryota > Metazoa > Chordata > Mammalia > Rodentia > Cricetidae > Sigmodon > Sigmodon hispidus. The sequence goes on along the minus strand of PVIH01003974.1, from coordinate 15,013 downwards.
TTTTTTTAATGTGGCAAACTATATTTTTATTACTCTCTTTCTTTTTTTGATTGTTTTTTGAAAATCAATATCAAATTTTATATAAAAAAGCAGAATATCCAGGATAGCTAAAAATAAAAAACCAACCAACCAAACAAAAAAAAAAAAACAAACAAAAAAAACCCCGACCTCATATGGTAATAAAACTTCTCTTTTCTCTAAAATGCATGACACATAAAACATAAAATCTAAAGCTTCTCAAGCCAGGTTAGTCTCAGCTACAGATGAAGAAAGCACAGTAGTTCACAGCCAATGCCCACGGATGCACTTGGCCATCACAAATTTCTGCTAAGCAACCCTTCTATAGTCAAACCAGAAGGAAGTTTGGTTATTTTGTCTTCTTGGTTTTTTTTTTTTTTTTGGTGTGTTTGTGTGTGTTTTAAAATCAATTTATTTGCCCATCATCTTTCAATGAAGTAAGAATGTTTTTGCTTAAAGTCCACTAATGAGTGAGTACATCCCCTCCCTACCTTCTGGGTTTGTGATAGCTTGCTCAGGAGGATATTCTCCAAATTCATTCATTTGCCTGCAAATTTTAATATATCATTTTTTTTTTTACTGCTGAGTAGTACTCCACTGTGTAGATGTACCACATTTTGTTAATCCATTCCTCAGTAGAGGGGCATCTAGGATGTTTCCAGGTTCTTGTTATTATGAATAAAATAATGCTGCTATGAACATAGTTGAGCTAATGCTTTGGGGTATGAATGTGCATCTTTAGGGTATATACCCAATAGTGGTATTGCTGGATCCTTGAGGAGAGTGATTCTAAGTTTTCTGAGAAACCACTTTACTGCATTCCAGAGTGGCTGAACAAGTTTACACTACCACCAACAATGGAGGGTGTTCCCCTTGCTCCATATCCTCTCCAGCATAGGCTGTCATATGTGTTTTTGATCTTAGCCATTCTGATAGGTGTAAGGTGGTATCTCAAAGTTGTTTTGATTTGCATTTCTCTGATGGCTAAAGATGTTGAACATTTTTTCAAGTGCCTTTCAGCCATTTGTAATTCTTCTGCAAAGAAATAACAGATCTGTTTGACAATAACTTCAAATCACCACAGAAAGAAATTGAAGAGAATATTAGAAAATGGAAAGATCTTCCATGTTCCTGGCTAGGTAGGATCAACATAGTAAAAATTGCAATCTCACCAAAAGCAATCTACAGATTCAATGCAATTCACATCAAAATCCCAACACAATATTTTTTTGGACCTTGAAAGGACAAAACTCAATTTCATTTGGAATAACAGGAAAGCCAGGATTGCTAAAACAAGTTTGCTCAACAAAAGAACCTCAGGAGGCACCACTATCTCCAACTTCAAGTTATACTATAGAGCTACAGTAATAAAAACAGTATGGTACTGACATAAAAATAGACTTCTGGATCAATGGAATCGAATTGAAGACCTAGACATTAACCCATACAGCTATGAACACTTGAGTTTTGACAAAGAGGTAAAAAATATTCAATGGAAAAAAGATAGTATCTTCAACAAATGGTGCTGGCATAACTGGGTGATAGCGTGTAGAAAAATGCAAATAGATTCAAACCTATCACCCTGCACAAAACTCAAATCCAAGTGGATCAAAGACCTCAACATAAACCCAGCTACACTGAACTTGATAGAAAAGAAAGTGGGAAATACCCCCCAATGCATTTGCACAGGTGACCACTTTCTAAATATAACACCAGTAGCACAGACACTAAGAACAATAATCAATAAGTGGGATCTCCTGAAACTGAGAAGCTTCTGTAAGACCAAGGACACAAGACGACAGCCTACAGAATTGGAAAAGATTTTTTTTACCAATCCTACAAGTGACAGACGACTGAACTCTAAAATACAAAAGGAACTCGAGACTAGAGCCCAAAACCCTTCATAATTCAATTAAAAATTGGGGTTTAGCACTCCCTCCAGAGGAACACTTGACTCAGTCTTGATATTGGAGTGAGGAAAGCAGATCTGCCAGGAGTGGATGCTGAACTAAGCCACATTGGGACCTTGGGACCTCCTGACCTTTCTGGGGACAAGATAAAGTGATGTGGAGAAGAGAGAGTGGCTGGAAAGGATGGTAGGGTGAAGGAAGTTTGAACAAGGGTGTACATAGATAAAAAAAATGAGACTTTATACATAATAAAGAAAAAAATGGGGTTCAGAACAAATTAGTTTTAAGGTATTTTTTCCCCAGAGAAAAATCCATACCTCATACTATAAACCTAACTTGAAACTCATGGATGAAGAGGTATTAAGCCATATGGGGGGGATATAATAATACTGCATAACTGAATTGACATAGAATCAAACCGTCTTATAAATATCTATGTCCTTACCCACAAACAAGGCTACTATTAACTTCAATTAGGGAAGCCTCTTATTGTAGTGAACAAAGTAAATTCAAAGATCCATGGCCTAAAAACATGACAGAAAAAGTAAAGTAAAAACTGAGGTCTCAGCCATAAGGAAGATATTTATACCAAGTCCTTAAATCTCAAGAAACATTTTAGAATTGGAAAGAATAAATGTAAGAGTTGTAAGATGGGGAAAGATCTGTAAAATATCATCTCCTAGGTACAACTTGACTGTAATAACCATGAACTTCTTACAGCTGTGTCCACGAGTGCTGGGCTCACACAAATTGGATCCGCCTAGCAGTCAGCTCTGAAAGTCGAAGTAGGCCCTCTCACCTACTGCTTATTTAGTAGAAGCTAAAAGATTCCAGGCGGTAAGGAGGCATAGTATACACTTTAATAACCACTAGTGAGCATAGTAGGCTCTGATGGATGTTTATAAACCCTGGGTCATGCAGATGGCCCTATTTATATTTTGTACAACACAATATAAACTCAAAAGTAGTGAAAATGGTGAATATATTTGTTAAGGAAGGAAATCTGTCAGGGATGTGGGGATAATGAGTTATGATAGGGAAAGAAGAAAGTAACGCAGAGTGACATTGCTTCTGATGATATACTTGTATGAATGTATATAAATAACAAAACTTACTAGTAAAAATGTTTAAGTGGAAAGAGAATTTTGTGTTGAGTACAATGATGCATCTGTATGTTTCAAGAGTATGAAGTGTAACCTGTACCCATTATGAGCATTTTAGTAGCCTTTCAGAGAGAGAGAGAGACAGATAGAGAGGGAGAGACAGAAAGAAATAGACAGGGAGACACACAGAGAGAGTACAGATGTTTGAAAATGGTTTTGCCTTGCCTAAGTCTGTAGTTATAGGTGAATGTAAGCCACTTGAGTTCTGAGAATCAAACTCTAGTCTTCTAGAAGAACAACAAAGACTTTTAACTGCTAAACCATCTTTCTAGATCCTAAAATTAATTTTATATTAAGTACTTATTGCCTACTATATGTAAATTAGTTTAGGCAAGATATTGACTTAAGGAATGTCTTTGAGAAGTTTGGAATGAAATCCATAGATTTACAATAAAATATAATTCTTTTATTTCTTTTGTAACAGTTCAGTGTAGGACAAGTTGTGAATATCAATGAATTATACGGGTTTATGGATGTATTTCTTCTGTCTGATAACAATTAAGTATGACAGAAGTCATTGTGTCTTACTCTTGATACCACAATTTAAAATGTGTATTCATTTATTCATCCACCAGCGTAACTGGAAGTGTGATTTTAAAAACAAAGATGTCAGAGCATATATATTAAACCCAGCCCAGGATGTCATTTATTTGTCCAAACTCTTTTAATCTAACCCATTTACACTAATGATGATATTTTTATCAGGAATGATTCAGAATCATTGTAAGCCAAATGGGATATTTTAGAGACAAGTCACAGATATTTGATGGGTTCAGGTACCATTATCCTTTATTTGGGCTGCCATTTCAGTGTAAATGGTAGATAAAAATAACAAATTATAGGCTCTTTTATTTATTATCTTTCCTTTCTGTCTGCACATGTACATGCATTTGTGCTTGTTTGTGTTTGAGATCAGACCTTGGAAATCACCTTTTTTCTAAAGATCATCAGTCTTTGTTTCTAAAATTTGAATTCATGAGAATTGGCCATGCTTTATCTTACATGGTGTCTGTCGTAGACTTGGTACTTATTTACTGAGTACTTTTTTAAATCCCTGTTCACTGGATAGATTTTTTTTTTTTTTTTTATGAGAAACTGCCTAAGTGCCAAGGGCTTAATAAACGTGGCTGGGGTCAAACAAGGCCATCATCAGTTTCTAAATGGGAGGCCAATAAAACAAGGCTGCAAACCCTCACAGCTTTAACAATGGGTTATCAATCTTTTGAAGTAGAAAATTGTACTCCCTACATTTATTTTTTTCTTACCAAGAACAAAACAAGCCCAAATGAAATATCAGACTGGACCTAGAACTTACCCCATTGAATGTTAGAGTATGTGAAGAGGAGACAGAGACCCCCTCCCACATACTGTTGGGACTTGATTTTAGAAGGTTCTTCTGTGCATAGTTTAGCCCCAGGCAGCATAAAGTTCCCAGTATAAAGAACTTTGCCTGTCCCAGTTAAATATATGCTGCTGTTCTCCTGTCCTTGAATCTCTGAACATGCCAGAGCTTCTATACATTGTCACATTTCTCCATATAGCCACAAAATAACCATTGAAACCAAGGGATTTGGCACTAATGTAGCACTGTTATGTAATCTCAGACCCTATGAGCGGCAGAGTTCTTTCAGCCATCATTCACCAGAGCCAAATATCTAGTTTAAAATCATGTCTGGCTTTCAGCTGTTGTTTATTTCCTTCAGTCTTAAATGACTATTTCATCTTTCTTTTCCATGACCTTGACACTTTTGAGGATTATAAGGTAGATGTTTGGAAGAATGTCATTGAGTTTATCTGATAATCTTTCAAGAACAGATGCAAGTTATACATTATTGGTAGGAACACACAAACATGGTACCATATTTTAATTTTTTATGTCAGGTACATACAATTTGATTCATCATGTTGCCAGTGCTTTAAGAGATGGCATTTGCTTATATTTACCATTGCAATATAATTTCTTCTGTTTTGTTTACAAGAATTTGGTAGAAAGATAATTTGATTGTGCCACGAATGTCTGATTCATAATTACAGCTTCTACCTTCCCTTGACATCATTAAGGTTTTCTGAGCATGCTTCACTCCTTGTGTAAAAAGGTGTTCTAGACTGATTGTGAAGCTTATTGTTCTTGCCCTCAAAGTAGTCCCTTCTCTGAGGGACCTGGTTCCACTTAGTAATCAATAACATTTAGGATTATTAGCCTAACCTGTATGCCAAACACTTAATTTTCAGCTTTCTACAGATAGACTTTTAGGGATTGCTGGCTTAACAAAATGTGGAGCAGCAGAAGGTATAACTCATTAGTTAATTTGCTTGTTCAAATGTCCATTCTCTATTGAATGGCTGTCCATTCTCTATTGAATGGCTCATCCTACACTGCTTCCTTGGCTTCTGGTTTTCTCTTAGCTCCTGCAGATCTGGTGGGGTAAGACCATCTATTACTGATGTCTTATGTTTTATTATAGCTTCTCTATTTGCAACCCTCTCATTTGCTAGATACTTGGGAGACAGTCCTGTCTTCATTTAATTACAGTCTAACAGAACACAGTAGGGGATATCAAATGTGGGAAGTATTAGAATGAAGTGTAGATCCCTATTGGAGAACCTGACAGGAGTGCTTTTGCATAAGAAAAGAAAAAGGATCTGACAAGAATCAGCTACAATTTGTTTTGAAGAAATATTTAAGATGAGACCAATTAAGATGAAATCAATTGGATGGTGAAGGGTAAGGAGCTAGAATGAAGAAATATTTTGCAAGTGGAGAATATGGCCTATATAAAATCCCTGTGGTAGGAATATGCAATGTGAGCCTCACTGGTTTCTATATAACAATTTATTAAAATGTTTTATGGAGAAATAAACTCACTGATACAGGGTAAGGTAAATACAGTTGCAGAGTCCTTGGAAATCTGGGGACAATCATATGATGCTTCATGCTGCCTGACCTGGTCTTCACCACCCAAAAGAACAGGACCTACTTTCTCTTCCCTTTTAAGTGATTACATAGGCAGACAAAAAGCATCATCTCCATAGGGCCAGATAGCCTAAGGTCATAGATGGAGCAAATACCCACTACAAGAATATGCAGGGTATATTTGAACAGCAGACAAAAAAATGCAACATGTTGAATGCACAGAGAACTAAGTGGTGTGAAAGTTGCTCTTGGAAATGCCTTAAGGATGAGACACAAATGTGTTTTTATTGTAAGGGTACTGGGAAGTAGTAAAGGGATTTAAACAAGTGATAATACATTTTGTTTCATGAAGAAACCTCTGGGTGTTTTAGGAGGGATGAGGGCATGTCAGCAAAAGAAGATGCATTTAAATTATTGAGAATGTATTTAATAATCAAAGTAAGGGATGCTAGTCATGTGGATTAGTCTATAAACATTTCATTAAAGACCAAGAAATAAATACATTCTCTACAGAGACCACAGAATGGGGGAGAGGAGTACAGAAGTGTGAGGAAGAGTAAATTTGAACATTCCAACTTCACAGAGGGGTCATAAAGAATAATCAAAGAATAATTTGCTGTTGGGTACTGCTCATGCTGAGGGTGAGCAGCCTGAACTATTGAAGTTGAAGAAATAAGCATCATATCTGTAGGGCTACCATGATTGTTTCAAGATGAACACATGCCTCAGGACAACCCTTAAGAGAAAAGTTTTAATTCCTGATCTTGTCTGTATCAACAAGGACACTGGTTCTTTATTTTTCCATTGTTTGCAACATTCAGAGATTAGGGTACACAACCACTATCTGAAATTTTTTATATGATTAACATGAATTCTGACTCAATTCAGATCCCCTACTCTGCACTTTTTGTATGTAAGTCAAAATACAATCTTTTAAAATATGTCTTTATTTATATGTGTGTCTAGTTATACAAATGCACATTTAATGTGCTTGTGCTCAGAGGCCAGAAGAATCATTGGGTCCCTTGAAGCTGGAGTTAAAGATAACTGTGGTTTCCTCTCTATGGGTGCTAGGAATTGAAAGCTAGTCCTCTAGAAGAACAGCAGTACTCATCCACTGAGCCATCTCTTCAGCAGCCAAAAATTATTTCCCATAGAACTACTTTCGGTTTTATTTGATATAATTTGCAATTAAAAATATCTTCCTTAAGCTATTTACCATTGAAAGTAAATTAATATTAATGATGTAATCATGTTTTCCCAGCTTTTGTTCAAATGCTATTTTTTAAACAAAATTAATATGCTTTATTATCTTGTTTTGTTACTCAGTATTCATGTCTTGGGTCTTAGCTTGTATTCTTCAAGAAGCAATATTTAAGTCAAGAATATGCTAACGAATCCTTTGATGTGATCACAAGAAGTACTGACAGAGAATAAAAGAAATGCCATAGAAAAGTGAAGGATGTGAGTAAAATGTTTTAAGAATCCGACATGGTAGATATCTGCAGTTAAATGCTGGTGAAATTTCTGAGAAACATTATAGCATGTACCTCACTCAATGTTACTGAGATAGGAGTGGAAACTTTGGATTGCTGGTCTAGTAATTCCTCACTTATTATATTATAGGGAGCACCAACTCTGTGGTGCTTTAGGCCTTACAGGGACCAGTCTTGCTTTGGTTTCTGGAAAATAGTATTCCTTAGCTGTCACCCTCATTGTGAGTATAAAGAGGATGTGAACAGAGCACTGCCAAGGTCTCATATAATCTTTTCATTTTTGATTATTAAAGTATCTTTGTATTTTATGAATATCCTGCTTTTTCTACCAATAACAATAATTTTGTTTCAACTTATTGTTTGATTTCTATTAGTACATAATTTCTGTCCCCTCAATGACATTGTTTACATATATCCCTTTGGTTTCTATATTATTTTTGTGGTCTCATAAGTGACTGTGTCAAAGTTCAATCCACTCATATATTCTTTTTAATTTAATTCAGCTAGTTCTTCAATCATTTCACTGAGTTATAAGCCAACATATGAATCTGCCTACTATCACTCTCATTTGGTCATCCAGTAGGTATATTACTCTTCTTGTGGTTATGATCATGTTCCTGTCAAAAGTACTTAAAAAAAAGACCTATTTGAGCCCATAGTTTAATAAAAAGATACAACCCACATAGTAGTGAGGGCAGAGCAGCAGGAGCAGACAGTGGGTGGTCTTATTGTGTCTACAAAAAGGAAACAGATACTGGACAGGAAGTTACACCAGCCTATGCACTTGAGGTATGCCCCTACTGATCCACTTTCTCCAGCAACACTTATTTTCTGTGGTTACATAATATAAAAATAGTGCTACAACCTGAGTACCAAGTGCTCAAACACACGAGCCGATGGGGACAAAACAGACATCTTAGGATATTCACAAACAAAGCTGTTTTTCTCTAAAACTTTTCTGTTTCCCTATCTCAGAACATGTCCAGCATTTTCTTTTCCTAACCAGAACCCAGGAAGTCATTCATTTCCTTTTGTCCTTCTTTTCCCAGCTGACCCTGTGAGCAAAGCTGCTTTTCTCCATCTCAAGCACAAGTCCTAACCACATATCAAATTTATCACTTCATTTTGAAGTATTATTTCTCCTTACTTTGCTTATAATGTTTTCATAACTGCTGTGTCAATCCCTTTTCCTAAACCCATGTCCATATATATATTATACATGTAAAACATAATTTAAAATTGTATATATTAAGTCACACTGCTTCTTTCATAGAATTATCTGATAGCTTTCTACAATGCTTTTATACATAGTAGTATGTATCTGGCTCCTCACAGCAGTGCTATCTTATTTCCATCACTTTTCCTTCTGAATTGTCCACATTAACATTACTCACCTTCCTTTTATATGGTTTGTAACAAGAACAATGGAACACTTTGTGTATATTTCTTATTGCTATGATTAGGACATTCCTATTAGTGTATGGATGTCATTGATTCCATATGTGCAGCTCATTCTATGCAAGAACTCACAATTCTGTGTCATGTATGATGTTCTCAAGCATCTTTCCAAATGTTCATGTCTGTGAAATCCCCATATGGCTTGTACATAAAATTTAGTTCTATACATAACTTCAAAGTACTTTTTCATAGTTTTAATAAACACTGAAACTTCTAGGAATGTGACTACATTGCATATCAAAGGAGGATTGTTTGTTAGAAATTATCAAGAGTTGCTCACTGTTTCAGAAAATTGCATCACCAATGGCAACGCCATTTGTGGTATTTGAGTTGCCAATTCAGCACACCTGTACTTGACTCCATTTGTGTTTGTCACCTTCATGCAGATTCTAAGTATAGACACAAACATCTGACTGCTTCATATGGCTCCTTATTATGATACCTTAGAATTTTCATATAGAAATGCATATCACTTTATTACACATTATCTTTCTATTCCTTTTACCTTATATTATAGTCAAGGCATTATAGTAACATTATTGAAAATTCTTTATGTAAATATATTAGCTATAAATTTCAGGGTTGACGGATACTCTAAGATTTGTTGTCATAATTAAAGGGCTTTGGGACTGGTTAGATGAGAATACTGCTTTGATATATTAGGTTTTGTTTCATCCTAGTGTTCTGTGCTCCAGTTTTATTAACTTTAAATCAATGAACAGATTTCTTGTTCAGATGTACAGTGAGAAGGTAGAGTGGACAAATGCTATCATCACTCTAGGATTAATCTAGGAGAGATATACTGAAGGCAGAGATTATGAGCATTTACAATTTGATTTCTTCATAATATAGATTGTATTCACTCCTGCCTTTTATCCCTTTATCAGATATGACCATGTAGGAAAATAGAAAAAATATTTTCAGTCTTTTAAATATATATATGTGTGTGTGTGTGTGTGTGTGTGTGTGTGTGTGTGTGTGTGTGTGTGTGTGTGATTGTGCAAACTTCTGCTTCTGGGACTCAAACTTTCTAAGAGACAGTGCATATTAGTACTCTGCAAACCTCCTTGCTAATTATTTCCTTGCAGTTGTGTTGTGGGATATTAGTACACTGTGTGAAGATGTATTGTTGTTGTGGTGTAATAAAAAGCTGAACAGTCAGTAGATAGGCAGGACTTCTGTTCAGAGAGAAATCTCAGAGAAGAAGAAAGGCAGAGTCACCAACCACACTCAGAGAGAGCAGGATAGGCAGTACAAAGATGAGGTAATGCCATGTGGCAGAATATAGATGAATACAAATGGGACAATTTAAGTTATAAGAGCTTGTGGCACAAGCCTAAGCTTAGGCCAAGCTTTCATAATTAATAAGAAGTCTCCATGTAGTTATTTGTGAGCTGGTGACTCCAAGGAAGTTCCAATGACAGTTGCTTTTATTGAAAGTGTTTGGAAAATTTTTGCTGTCCAAAGGTTTGAGAAATGGTTCAGGGGTTAAGAGCATTGGCTGTTCTTCCGAAGGACTTGAGTTTGATTCCCAGCATCCATATGGCAGCTGACAACTGTCTGTAATTCCAAGCTGACACCCTCACACAGTTATACATGCAGGCAAAACACCAATTCACATAAAATAAAAAAAGTATCACTCTGACAAAAGAATGTGATATAACCAAGAAGTGGTAGCATCATTTTTGTTTTAAATTTCACTTTCATGTTAGGTCAAACAATGATTGTACAGAAAGAAATGTCTGATTCCTGTGCAATCTGATTTTCTTTTTCTTTTTTTTTTCCTTTTGCATGTGTGGGAAGGGTTTTCTTAGATCAGCTATATTTTCTTACATTTCATCTGTGTTTCCTTATGGTCATGACATTGACTTTTTCATAAATCATCATTTGCAGTGAGGAATATTTTTGTCTTTTAGAAAGGGGTCTTCTCAAACATGTTTCAGAAATTTAGAGCAGGCTGCATGAAAGCTAGTTTTATGAACTATTTTAAATTAATATCAATTGCATTTATTTAAAACATCAGATGATGGCCAGAGTAGTTTGGCTGTCATACAGTGATAGGGATCCATGGAGAAGTGTTTATTGGCAGAGGAAAGAATGTAACTCTTTTGTTGTAGAAGGCAGCTACAACTTGAGATATATGACCAAGGAGGAAGAGGAGACATGCTGTCCTCTAAAAGCCAGCTTTACCAGGCCTTCAGATCCCACAATAATGACCGAAGGCCAATGAGACCTTCTGAAAACACTGAGCACATAGACTTTAGAAATTTTTTTATTTTGCTACTTATGTGAGATACCTACAGGCCAGATGCAGGTACCTTTGCAAAATACTCACATCATTTTTCTTTTGAGTAGAGACTCTAGCTACTGTTTCAGCTTCCCAGGGTGGATTGGCCTTCTAAGCAGTGCAGGTCTTGAGTCTGTGAAGTTAAACACTTGATTATCCTTTGGTACCACTCTGAATTTTCAGGCAAAGTCACATGGTTATGCATTAAGTAGAATTAAAAGAGAGTCAACTTTTATTCAATTGTATGGCCCTTGGTAGGCTACCTGTGCTCTAGTGGATGCTCCTACAGCCATGCACACAAAAGGAGCACTAAGTGGACTCCATAGGAAAAAAAGACATGCGCTTATGAGGGAGACTTGCTGAGAAGGGAGCATGGTGAAGCAGTCATTGGAAGTGGGGAGAATGGAGTAGATCTGATCAAAATACATTGTATGCATTTACAATATTTTCAAAGAATAAATATATTAACAAAAGAGTCAGTAGTATAGTACTTGTTAGCATAAAAAAAAGAAAAAGAAAAATCTTTATCAATGCATTTTAAAGAGACTGAAAAATCTTGCATCTAAAGTAAATTTGTTCTACTTTATACCATTTATTTTATCATTAGTAGTAAATTATCATTAGTAGTAAGTTAATGGCAGTCATTAATCAGGGCCTATGCTTTATTATTCTTTATGTATTCAGACCTCTCTCAAGACCAAGCACATTGTTAGCATATTATAAAGAAATCAGACTCCAGGGATCCTAAGAATAGGGCCAGGATGTATATTTGCTTCTTTTCACATTGTCAGTTCTCAGAGCAGAAGATAGAACATGTCCCTTTCTTTATAATATTTGTTAAATAAACAGAACAATAAACAAAACATTTTAATATGATTTTGGCTTTCTTATCAGCTGATATTTAAGCCTAAATTTGTTTTGTTTTTTCCAAAGAGTAGTTATAATAGTGCCATGAAGAGGACTCAGTGGGCTAAGGCACTTAATGCCATCTCTAACTAACAGTATTGAGTCTTCAGGAACAGCACAGTGGAAGGATAGAAACACTCTTGTAAGTATTCCTGTTTTGTAGAATGTATACACACACACACACACACACACACACACACACACACACACTGTAAAATCACAGCTATAGTAACTTTCCTAGATGCATCCACAGTCTTGGTTGTCCAATCCTCTTCTTTATTTTTTCTCTCTCAAAGACTTAGCATTGGAAAATATGAATTCTCTTGGCAGAGGTCCCCAGTATGATGCATCCCCCTTGACTCCAGCTGCCTGGTACTTAGGCTTTCAAGTGCCTCCCAAGCACTTTGTCCACAGCATTTACTGAAGCACTTTTCACACATAATTGCATTTACAAAAAGCCCTTACCGTATGCAATTTTCCTTTCATGAAATTGTACATATGTGGATTTACTTTTATATACTTTTCCACAATCAGGAACATCCTACTTTGATTAGATGCACACCTGTTGGGGATAATTTGAAAAGAGGGAGTAAGGAGGTAGGAATTCTGAAAGAGCAAAGAAAGGTAAGGCAGGTGGCAGAGCAGGAGAGAGAAATTTAAAATGTGGCTCATGGAGAAATTAAGGTGGCCGGGCAGGCAAAGTTAGGATTGGGTTTGTTCCATCAGCTGGAGGGGGAACTGGTGCACATGCTATTCTGAAGAGAGCTGGAGCAGTACTGGGGTAGAATGCAGCCTGAGAGTTACTCACTTATAATGTGGACTTGCTTCCTTCAACGTTGTTTCTGGGTTTTCTCAACAAGGTACTATGGCTATGAGAATCCCAGGAGACAGATCAATGACTCTTTCACCTCCACTGTGTTTCACATTTATGTCAGGTATAGTACATGCACAGCAAAGTGAAGACACAGGTGCATTTTTGGAAATGCAGGAAAGGGTTTTTAGTGTGGTATTCTTGTTTAGTTTGAAGAAAGACAAAGCCCATCTATCATAATTTCCAAAGCTTTCTTTAAAGTCTTGTTGGCTCAATCCAGGCTTTTTCCTAAGTGCTTATTTGCTTATTTACTTTTTGGAATGTGAATTATCTGGGCATGAATATCTCTATTGGAGACAGAAAATTTATGTTTATGTGGCACTGTACAAATTGCATGAGTCACAGAAATGCAAAATATAGCTTTATTCGTCTTTCTAAAACCAAACTTAATTTTTAATCCTCAGCCCTCCTTTTTAGTTTGAAGAAGGAAGATTCATTTGGCAAATTTTAGTGGTTTTCCCCATAATATTGAATGAAATTCATTCCAGTTCGAGATTTCCTCCACTGATGGTCTCTTCTGCCAGTGTTAATCACATGCACATGTGGTATTTATGAAGTAAGGGAGACCCGTCCCCTGTGTTGTTCTTCTATGATCTGACAACCACTGTGTCAGTTAATACAAAGAATATAGGAGCACAAGCTCTCATTTAGAATAATATCTATCACATGATCTATACTGTATCAGCTTACTGTCCTCCTAGCCAGAATCATTTCTATCTGTTCACTTTGGCATTATATACAGAAAGTTTGGTCAAATGAGAAAATATAGGGTAATCTTTGATTCTTAATGAACACTTGAGGACTCCCATAGCACTATGGACAAATCCAAAACATCTATATAGTCATCTATTATTCATGCATTTATGCATGCATGAGTACATATATACAAACATCCAACAAATATTATTGAGTTCCAGGTGCTTATTAGGTACACATTATGAACATTTCATTCCCTGTAAGATTTTATTTTCTCATAGGATATGAGTGAATATATTTTATCTGCTTAGGCACAAAGCTCAAATTGTGAAAAATTTGTTAACCTTTACATCCCACAACTTACGTTCTGTGTTAGTTAGGATTCTAACATGGTGATAAAATATCATTAGAAAAAAGAGTTTGGGCAGAATCCCAGCGCTCTCTGGGGCAGGGGCAGGTGGACGCTGTCCCTGACCACTTCCACGGCTCCTGCTGAGGGAAACCCCGCCACAACCTCGAACTGAGAAAAGCAACTGCTGGGGTCTCCGAGGGGCGGATTCGGACCCCGCCCAGAGGTCAGGAGGGGGCTAGAGGCCTCAGTGCCTTTATCTCAGCCTGAGAGGGAGAGTTCAGCTCCCATTGTTGCTGGTTCCACTTCCGGGACCCAGCGCTGGCTGCAGAATCCCAGCGCTCTCTGGGGCAGGGGCAGGTGGACGCTGTCCCTGACCACTTCCATGGCTCCTGCTGAGGGAAACCCCGCCACGACCTCGAACTGAGCGAACTAACTGCTGGGGTCTCCGAGGCGGATTCGGACCCCGCCCAGAGGTCAGGAGGGGGCTAGAGGCCTCAGTGCCTTTATCCCAGCCTGGGAGGGAGAGTTCAGCTCCCATTGTTGCTGGTTCCACTTCCGGGACCCAGCGCTGGCTGCAGAATCCCAGCGCTCTCTGGGGCAGAGGCAGGTGGACGCTGTCCCTGACCACTTCCACGGCTCCTGCTGAGGGAAACCCCGCCACGACCTCGAACTGAGCGAACCAACTGTAGGGGTCTCTGAAAGACAGAATCAGACCCTGACCAGAAAGGTGACAGGAGGCATATAAACCCGAGTGCCACAACTGACCAGGACCCATCTAATCGTGAACCACTGAAGCCATGGGCAAACGTCAGTGCAAAAAATTACATAATACTACAAAGGACAGCATGGTAACTCCAGAAGAGAGTGGCGATTCTACAAATACAAGGCCTAAACGGAGTAATGAAGAGGAAACAGAAGGAAACAACACCAAAAATTCCTTTT